>NW_019104695.1:36091-55976 GCF_001995035.1 Momordica charantia
ATAGGTTGATGACTCATTGAGTTAAGTTTGACGTTACAGAACTACTTCAGACGTAAGGATGGTCTATATGCATGCATGCAATCTGATAGTTCATTGCCTTCAAAAGTAGCGGCCGAGTACGATTGGGACGGGAGGGACAAGAGCATCATGGGTTATACTGACGGCACTCATACGGACTAACCTTTGAGGTGGATGGAAGTGGACGTCATATATCTCCCATTTAACATCAGGGGCAAGCACTGGGTAATGGTACGTATCGACCTCGAGGAAGGCGAAATCGTAGTATGGGACTCCTTGACTTCAATGACCACGGATCATGCTATGGAGGATCATTTGAAGGTAATGCGCACCATCATCCCAGTAATACTCTTCAAATGTGATGTTATGAAAGTCTGACCCAATCTACCGATCCAACCATGGTGGATTCGACGAGTTACGTCGGCACCACAGCAGATTGGCGGTGGCGACTGTGGGATTTTCTGCGTCAAGTATTTTGAGTACGATGTAACCGGGTCCGCATTGGATACTCTAACACAGTCTAGGATCGCATACTTTAGGAGGCAACTTGCTTTTCAACTTTGGGCGAATAGACCTATTTTTTGATATTCCATTAGAATTGTTTTCTTATTTTGTACGTAAGTTAGTTAAATTTGATAATACAAATGAATTTAAGTATATTGACTATGATTTAACAAGGACTCGTTTAGATACATTGAGACAAAACATCAATTACTAGTGGAGTTTAGGACTGCGTTTTCAATATTAGGATCATTCTAATCTTTATTTATGAAGAACATTGTATTTTACGGTCGAGGTAAGCTGGTTCACGCTCGAGGTTTTTTGCACAACTGAAAAAAATACCAACCTCGGTATCTACCTCGATCGAGTTCGAGCCTGAGAATATTGGCAGAACTGAAATAAAGAACAACCTCCATATTAAATGTACAAAACTTTAATCTCTATTTTTGTAGCTCATTGAATTTTACGGTCGGGGTCGACCATAACTTGGCCGAGAATTATGGAATCAAGAAAAATATGCAGCGACGGTCTCCAGTAAGAGTCCACAAATTTTGGTGGCTTAATCGTCCTCGGCACGTAGTCATCCGGTAAAATCCAATATTCTTCGTCTTCGACGGGGGTACACGGGTTCAGCGTAACCAAGTATGAGGGTTTCGATTGGGTACCATTTTGTTCTGCATTACAAAGCACAATTGAAAGACAATTACAGATGTAATATATATATATATATATATATAATATACATCAACCTCGGGCGAGAAACATATTTTCTCGCTCGAGGTGGAGTTCAATACACAGCCAAGCCCGAGGTAAGTTTAACAAACATTCCGTTTTGAAAACCTCTGACCCCGGTCGAGAAAGTTTAGTACCTCGCCCGAGGTTCATCAAAAACATGAATCTCGGCCGATAATCATATCACCTCGCTCGAGAATAACCCGACAATTAGAATGCATAGTGCAGGAGGAATGAACATATGGGTTTAAAACAAAATAACAATAGTTATTGTTACTCCGACTGTAACAAAAATAAACCAAACGAGGATCAAATAAAAACACATGTGTTCAAATGTAGAATCAAGCAAGATTAACGCGCAAAAGGAGAAAGCATAAAAAATAAAGAACTACTTCTCCCAAAATCTTGAAACTTCTAAAGAGAATATTCACAATACTTTTCAGATTTTTTAGGATTGTGCAGAGAGAATATTTACGATAAGGACATATGTTCTCTGGGATTAGTAATGGCATGTACTGATTACTAAGGTACAAGTCGGTGTGCATTAAATTGGTTTTGCCGTGCATTGAAGCTACCTCGGGCGGGAATTTTTCTACCTCGGCCGGGAATTATTCCAGCGGTCACCTGTTACATTTAATGGCATTTTGGTCATTTCACCTGCTTCTGACACATCATCAATGTTAAAACTGGGTCATTTGGGCATAATTAAAGGGGGTTGGGTCATTTGAGCATTTCAAAAGTTTTTGGAAGTCATTTGAGTCAATTTCCCCACAGACTGCTATGGTAGTGAAGGGAGAGGGTGGAGAAAATGGAAGATGGAGAAATGGGTAGTGAAAATGGAGAAAGAAAAAGATAATGATCTGAGATTGTGAAGGAGAGAGATGAAAAGTTAAAACTTCAAAACCCTAGATATTAAATAGATGGCTAGGATTAAAACAAAATGAAAGGTTGAGATTGAAGCACATGTTTTATTACTTTTATTATTTTTAACTTCAAAAAGGAAAGAAAAAATATATATATTAATATATATGCTATTCGAGTTGGGTCGGACCAATTCGAATTTTTACATGGTGAACGCTTGACCCGACCCGACCGACTCGATCGGGTTGGAATTTTTTCAACCCAACCCAACCCATGTCTTCATCTAACCTAACCAAATCCTTACGGTTTGGGTTTGGTTCGTCGAGTTGTTGGATTTGTTGAACACCTCTAATTATTTGTTACTGTTGAATTTAACTTTTTATTTTTAAAAAGAAACCCTCTAGTCTTGTCCTATAATCCTACACAATCTCATTTTTCCAAATTTAGTTGCAGTAATTTTTAATACTTTTAACACTAAATTATTGTTCGTTTTTTTTATATTGATCTTTTTATTATAATATTGTTCGTTTTTTTTATATTGGCCTTTTTATTATAATAATTTATATTTATAGTTCATTTTGATATTTTTGCTAAATCTAAAAGTTCAAAAAAAAAATTAAAGAAAATCTAAGTTAGATTTCATGGTTTTTTTTCCCTGTGGAGGGTCATATATCTATCCTAAATAAAATTGAGACTTATATTATAATTTTGACGATTTTGTTTACTATAACTCTCAGTTAGCAACTATCAAAATATTTGAAACGACTTTTAGCGATTTTTCGAAGTGCACTATTTATTTTAGTTTACTTTTGTTGCCCTAACGAAAAGAGAAGATTTGTCACCAAAAAAAATAGAATATTCGCCATAGTCATAGCAAACTGCTATTCAGATTGAAGGAGATAGATTTCAATGAAAGATGAATTGAACTCTAAATTTGATGGATCGGTGTAAGAAGTTAAAGACCAAAATATGTCTTTGAAATTCAGATGTTATATTTATTTAATTTAAGTCTTTAATTCTAGGATATGCCAATTATATCGGTCAATTTGCTAATTTTTATTTTTTATTTTAATTATATATATTTGATGTATGTTTAAATTATTTGAATGTGGCATAAACTATGTCATTTAGATTAAAACCTCATCATAATTTATGTCTATCATGCATTATTATTTTGAATATAATTGTTATATTAAAATAATATATTTGAGACGATTCCTTTTAGATAGTTTATTTATTTCAAATATTTAAATAGTTTTATTATATTTGGAATAATATATTTGAAAGCCCTAGTTTTTATCTCTATCTCTTTCTCTCGTGGCGAGACCACCTTCACCCTCTCCCTCAAGCTGCCCGACCCAAGCCCCTCTCCCTCCAACAACACTCAAATTGATAAGCCAACGACAGTGACTTCAGTAGTGATAACTGCTTCTGGACACGATCTATAGCTGTTTGAACGGCATGGTGATCCTCGACTTCCCAGACAAATGTGTTTTTTTTCTTTTATACGTATACTGTTGGGTTTGTAAGGTGATTGAAACAAAGTCCTACATTGGCTAGAGAAGTGAATAATTATGGGTATATAACAGGCGACAATTATATCAATTGGTATGAGACTTTTTGGGTGAAACCAAAACCAAAGTCGTGAAGGTTATACCCAAAGCGGACAATATCATACCATTGTGGAGATACTTGGGGTATCGTTCTCCTTAACATACACGACCTATATTGTCTCTTAAAGAGACGATAAGTCCTCGAGGAGACGACTTACAGTGAGGTGGTGTTATATTTAAAAACTTTTAGAATCCATTATTTTTAAAATAAGTTTGGAGTTTTCTCATGATAGTTATAACTTTAGTAATATTATAAAAAAATCCTCGTTCCAAGCCAATTCGAGTGACTCCTCAATCCTCATCTCTATGAAAATATTTGATACCCCTACAATGTTACCATAAATTGAGTTATAAATTAGACAAAAGCTATGGCTGAGTGGTCCTTGGGCAGAAGAAGAGGAGGAAAAAAAGTACTAATTTAAAATCTAGGATAGCAACGTATTTAAAATAGTATATCATATACATATCAACATATACTAATTAATAATCTCTTTTATAGGTTGAATATTTAAAACGTCAGTTTACATTTATTATAAATAATAGTGATGGTATACACAAACTTGATATAAGGATAGGGTATGGAGTCGAGAAATTATTGAGGAAGGCCTGTCACAATATGACTAACAATTTAATATCATTGGATTTATGGGAGAAATCATACTACCTCACATTTATATTTAGTGGGTACCTCCATTTAGTAACGTTGGGATAAAATAAATTTTTGGTCCCTAAGTTTAAAAAACTAACAATTTATTTTCCAAGTTTTACGAAATGATTCTAAAAGGTTTATAGAGTCAAGTTATCACTCATGAAGTTGGCATTTGCCGACGCGATCCACGAGTAGTGATGGTCACCAGATTGCAAGTTTTCGCTAACCAGGTGGCAAGGCTAAACCCTGGTTCTGATAGTCACTATCGATAGTCTTCATTTGGAGTTCAGTCTTTTCATTTTTTCCTTTTGTCTGTTTTGTTTTTGTTTTTTTAACTCAAACACGATATCATTTAAAATTAATACGTCAAACAATATCACTTGGTCCCTCCACAACAGTTTGTTTCTAAAGACTTTTTTGAACAAAATTTCTTAATAATTGAGAACTATACCACCACATAGGAACCAAATAGAATTACATCTTTAAACTCAAATTTCAGACTAAAAGTATATTCCACCCGTCATATTTTGGTAGAGTTAGAGTTAAGGTATTTCTGGAGAGAGAAAAAAAAAACGAAAGGAAAGTGGTTAAAGAGAAGAAAAGGAATCTGTGGGAAAGAAGAAAGGAAACAGCTGGATTTGGACCATTTGGGTAGCCGGGCGACCCGAGTTTCCAGTTGTTGGGCCCGGGTGGGGCCCATCCGGTCAGATGTACCCATCCATATCCATCAGAAATTTCGTTGACCGTTGACCATTCTCCTCCGTTCCGTCCGTTCCGTTTGGTTTCCCCTCTCCGTCCCGTATAACAGCTAAGCTATGACGATGAAAAGGGCATTTTGGGTAATTAAGAGAAAAAGCGAGGGCGTTTCGGGATTCCCATAAAATAGTCGAAGTGACAGCGATGAGGGACATAATAATACACCCTCTCCCTCTCCCGTCTGACACACCCACGTCCATCATGGCGCGTGCGCCAATTCCCCCTTCATTCTCAATCATACCCACATCCTGACACGCGCCCCCATCGCGCGTGGACTTCCCCCATAATTAAATTAAAAAATAATAATAAAAATGAAAAAGATGGTGTTGCCTGCCTGCCTCTTTGGTGCCCTCTCTCCTCTGTATATATTATTATTTCACGTCCGTATTACTAGAGGGTCTTTCCTGCCTCCCTCTCACTTTTTTTCTTCTCTTTTTTCTTCTCTTTTTTCTCCAATTTTCATTTTTTTTTTAGTTTTTATAAGGATAAAATTTATATCTACATCGATAGATAGGTATCTTCTTGCTGACGTCAACTCAAAATTTACAGCTAATTTTTTTTGGATTACGTACTTTCAAGTCCACTTTTGATTCCTATAATTTCAATATTTATTCTTCATATTTGAAAAACGTATGTTTCAATTCATGTATATTTTTAAAATATCATGTTCATCTTTATTTATAAGATTTTATACCCATAAAAACCATTTAATACAAGTTTATGATTGCATTCCGAGGATTTTAGCCAATGAAAAGTGTCATTATGTGGAGATATATATCCATATATAAATTAAAAAGAAAATTTTTGGCTCCTTAGCCATAGAAAGCAACTTTGTCCTCATCCCTATTAAATGTTGGATAATTAAGTTTGAAAAATTCAAAAACATGGATTTTTAAAGAAAATAATGAATTGTCAAAATTTTAATAGTGGTGAGAGTAAGATTTGGTCATCACCGTTAAAAAGCAAGTATTTTCATGAACCAATCAACTTAAAATATTCGGTTGAATATTGATTTATTTATCTTTAACATGATATCAGAGCGAGAGGTACTGCCTTCGAACCAATTTAAGCTTTTGGGTCCAGAGTATTTAAACATTATTTTTTTCTCCTCTCTAACTTTTGCTCTCTTTCCCTCCTCCTCCCTCTCTCCCATTTCACTTTCGCTTTTGTTTCCATCTCTGACCTAATTGTCTCTGTGATCCATTTCCATTCCCATTATTTCCATTCCTCCCTCTCTCTCTCTCCACACCTCTCATCGCCTCCGATCCATCCAAGCCAAAAAACCCAAAACTTGAATTTAGATTTATAACCCATTTGAGAGTTTGTTTTAGGTTGTTGAAGAATAGAAGAAGATCATGACTCCAGCTAACTTGGCAACTCAGTTTGGGGACACCACTTACACCAAGGTCTTCGTCGGCGGCTTGGCCTGGGAAACCCACAAGGACACCATGAAGAAATACTTCGAGCAGTTCGGCGACATCTTGGAAGCCGTCGTCATTACCGACAAGGCCACCGGCCGATCCAAGGGCTACGGATTCGTAAGTCCTATCTTGATAAACCCTTGTAACGTCTCTAGCTTATCTCTGCTAAAACTCTTACCAAATGGATCCTGAGTTTCAGGTCACTTTCCGCGAGCCCGAGGCTGCGATGAGGGCCTGCGTCGACGCTGCTCCGGTCATCGACGGCCGGAGGGCCAACTGCAACCTTGCTTCCCTCGGCGTCCAGAGATCCAAACCCTCCACGCCTAAGCACGGTATTAAAATAATCCCAGCTTTTTTAGATCTATCAAATAACAATCCTTCGATGCTTACCGATACAAGATGAAACTTCATGTGATAAATGATGGTATTTAATTTGTTATAAAGTTAGATGGATTAATTGATTTGCGTTTGGTTTTGTTGTGGTTTAAAATTGTGTGGGAAAATAAAGAGAAAAAGAAATGGGAATTGACAGGAGGAGGAGGAGGGAGGAATTTTAGGGTATTGAGCTCTTTCCAGAGTGGCTTTGGAGGGAATGTTGGATCAGCTTTTCATTCAGCTGCAACTTTTCCTCATTATGCTGTCCAGCAAGGGATCCCTTACAATCTCTATGGGTAACAATGTTTTTCTCTCTCTCTCTCTTCACTTTACTTTATTACAAACCCACAAAAAAAAATGAAAAAAAAAAGTTGTCTTTGCTTCTTAATCACTCTACAATTCAATTCCAATTTCCTCTTTAAGTTGCTACAAAACTTGTTTTCATCTCATGTGTCATTGATGAATCTTTGCTTCTTTTTGCCCTCCTCCTTTTCTTTTGTTCTACCCCATGCATGCATTTGCATTTGCATGTATCGCTTTATTCACGTCTCGTCTTTTTGTAGTAATTAAAATAAATACGTATTTTCAAATGAAGGATGATTATTATGCAATATGCATGATTTTTACTACTTACGACTACTAAAAATTAGTCGTACAATACTTTAGGTGTTTACTAGTCAGTATTGATCATCTTTAGTAGAAAATAAAAAAGAAAAAAATGTTCTTTTTCTACATTTATCCCTCCTACTGACAAAAGAACATTTCTACTCATCAAGAGTCAATAGAGTAGGTATAGTTATTATCCTATATAGCATAGAATTTGAAATTGTACTAAATAATAGTATAATCTAAATCAAATTCAAACTATGAAAAGTTAATGGAAAAAAATGAAGAGTTGGCTAATTTCTTGATAAATCGTTGTTTTTCAGGTACTCTTCCTACTCGCCCGACTACACTTATCCTACGGTTTGTACAAACTTCCTTCCTTTCTCTACATATCTCTTCTGTTCTTCAAATATCTTTCAAGTAAAAATAAAATAAAAATAATTAAATCCAATGATACTTTTTTAGAACAACGACATGGATATGTGTATTTAAACGAGAATAATAATTATCCAAACAAAGAAAAAAAAAGAAATGGTAAATTTGTAATATTCGTGAGAGTGGTCAAAGGGTTGAAAAGTAAAGTTTTTTTTTTAATTTTTTAGACCCCATTCTGGTATTTTTTTTTTTCTGTCTCTTGTCGTCTTCTCCGACAGTTTTTGTTCCTACATTTACTATGTAACAGTGAATCACTTTGTTTGTTACAGTTTCTTTCTTTACACGTTCTTCCATGCAACTGTAATCATCTAATTCCCCACTCCCACCCCACTACTTTAAAAAACAATTTTATTACTACTTTTTGTTTTTAAATATTATCTAAATTAATAAATAAATGTTCGGTTTAAATATTATTGTATATTTTGGATTTGATTCATCATGTTCTTATACTTTTAAATATATATTTAGGTTAGGTATTTTTTTAACTTTTAATAAATAAATGTTCGGTTTAAATATTATTGTATATTTTGGATTTGATTCACTATGGTTCTTATACTTTTAAATATATATTTAGGTTAGGTATTTTTTTAACTTTTATGCCTTTAGTAACTGTGTTTTCATAATATTAATGTACTTAGTGATTATTTTGGTCTTTTCATTTTCATTTTTTTCGTGATAACTTTAGTATGACACTCCAATATTTATTAAATTTCTTGAAATATAGTCATAAATCTGTATTTAAAAGATTTTCATTAGGTATAAATTTTGTGTTAAAGTCAACATGACCTCAGCTAAGTGATAATTGATACTTGTCTCTTTGATAGSGGAGGTCATGACTTCGAATTCTCTCATCCCACCTGTTGTACTAAGAAAAATTGTACTAAAATTTTACAAATAGACACTAAATCATTACTAGTTATTTTTTAAAAACAGAATGATGAAAATAGACGGTTTGAAAGTATAATAGCCTAAAATAAGCAAAAATTACAATAATTCAAAAGCATTTGATCAAAATAAACCAAAGTCAAAAGTAGGTATAGATCAAAATAGTATTTAATTAAACATAAATTTTTCATCCATTTTAAATAAGTTTAATATTGGGAAATTGAAATCTTGCTCAAACATTTTATTGATATTGTTGTGTTTTGTCAATTTATTTATGATATAACGAAAATGTCGATTCACTCTACAATGTTTAGTATAACACATGAGAATGTGAGATGGAACTAGTAGAATTAAGTCAATCTAACATTGATGGTATGGTAAAACAAAAATGGGAGTGTTCTTATTTATCACGTGATTGGTTTTTTTGTTCATGGTCTTTGTTTGGCTGCAGAGCTACTACAATGTGTACGGCGGGGCAACTGCACAGTACCCCATGTACGGAACAGGTCCCGGCGGCATAATGAACGGAGCTGCGGCAGCGGCGGCAGCGTTCTACCCGTATTTCCAATTTGGGGAAGGAAGCGGCGGCGGAGGCGGCAACGGATTCACCGCCGGTTCGGGGCAGCAGGGCGGCTACGGCGTGCAGTATCCTCACCACCTTTTTCAGTACTCAGCCGCCATTAATTCGTCTGCAACAAGCTTCCCTCAGCACTACGCTGCTCCTCCCATGTCTCTCCCTCCCACGCCCCCCACCTTGCCATCAGGTAATTTGTGCAAAAGTTTCAATTTTGTTCCTTTTCGTGTCACCGCTTTTCAATTATATACCCTTTTCAAATTACACGACATGATACTTAGTCGGTTCTCGAGAAGAATAAAAAATGCTTTTGGTCCTCGTTGAAGTAACGATTTGGTCATGATACTTTCAAATTGATGTTATGTTTGGGTTGTTTCTAAAACTTTTCAATTTTAGTCCTTTCGTTTCACCATTTTTCAATTATATACTCTTTTCAAATGATATGAAATGTTGCTTAGTCACTTTAGGAGGAGAATTATGCTATCTCTAGAGAAAAATTTTAAGACTAGAACGCTTTTAGTCCTTGTATTTTCGTTGAAGTAACGATTTGATCATGATACATTCGAATTGCCATTAGGTTTGTGTTGTTTTTAAAACTTTTCAATTTTGGTCCATTATGTTATGTTTCACAAATTTTTAAGTATACCTTTTTTCAAATTTACACGATAGGGTAATCCTACCCTGTTAATTTTGACAAATACTAAATCGTTCTATAATAAGAATCAACACTTAATTTTGACAAGATTTCTCACGATAATGATTAAATTTCCAAATTATAGAAACTAAATTATTACAGGTCCTAAATCATTACTCGTGCATCATACATGGACCAAAAGTATAATTTTTTAACCAAGCTCTAGTTACTACTCTAAATTTCTTAGAAATGGTAAATTGTAAGATATTTCAATTGTTTACTCTTTCACGTAACTCAACTCTTCTTTCAAATTTACGATGAACTAAGTATCATGTCATGTAAGTTGTGATTGTATTGAAAGACGTACTAATATCTTTGACAGTGTTTTTTGCTGTCCCACAGGCGTGACCATGGCTCTTCCTGCTCCGATCCCTCATCGCTAGACAGACAAATCGTCAGTCAAATTTGCTTCTCCAAAGTAAACCAAACCAGACCCAAACCCAACCACCTTCGCCCTAACCATGGTTAATTCTCTCTCTCTCTCTCTCTATCTCTCTCTCTAACACCAACCAACACTTAGCCAAATCCATAGCATTTGGGATATGCTATGCTTTTGGGCAATGCATTGCAATGCATTATTCTTCTTCTTCATTTATTATTATGGGCTTTAATTTCCCCAGCCCCCCTTAGGGGCTCTTATTACAACCAACAAAATCATGCATTTTTCTTCCCCAAAATGGTTCCTTTTATCAAGACAACCAAATCCCCCACTTCATATATTGTGAGATCAAGCAATCTCTGCACATACGTTGTCGTTTTAATTTGTCAACTTCTTCTTCTGAAGCTTTTCAAAACCACCACTACTTCTTCTTCTACTTGGGTTTGCCAAAAAAAAAAAAAATTGTACATTATTCAAAAATATAGCATCCCACCCACCACTCAAGTTTTGGATCTGTAATTAAATTTCAACTAGGGAAAATTCTTCAAAATTTTTCAAAATTTTCAAAGGGGTTGGGGGGCAATGGATGCCCCCCATTCTTCCCTCTCTCTTTTAAACATTTTTTTTGGTTTTTTTACAAATTAATTTAGTAATAGTGATTTGGTCTAATCAACCAACCCAGTTTGACATATTCCCCTGGGGCAAGGGGTAGAGCATTATCATTAATTAGTTTAATTAGTTTAATTAGTTCAATTCCTCTGTAATTACAAATTCACAGATCAGGATTAACCGTGGGTGTAACTTTGGGAGTTACAGCCCCGTTTTTGGTAAATCAGAGCAGAAATATTGCTCTTGGTTTAACTTTTTTCTTTTTTTTCTTTAATTAGAAATTAGGATAGTTTATGAGTTTTTCAGTTTCAGCATCCATGAGATTTTGAGAGTCCATTAATGGGATTATGGAGCTCAAAATTGAAGCATTTTGCATGTGAGCCATTGGGAGATATTTGGGTTCCCTTTTGGCTTCTTCTCTTCACTAATTAACCCTACCAAACCAACCATGGTTAGGACTTAGGTCAACTTCATCTCTCTCTTTCTTCACCATGCTGCCCTTTTACTTCTCAGTATTTTACCATTTTACCCTCTGCATCATCATCCAATATTATTCTCCCTCGTGTCTCTGTGTTCAAGGGGCTTCCTTGGTGGACCTTGGAAAACACTGTGTTTTAATTAATTATGTCTGTAAAAGAAGAGCCTTTCTTTTTCTTTTTAATTTCTTCATGTCTTTTATGGTTTGTGATGTAATTAGACGGTACTGCCCTTCTCTTTCCATCAGGACTCTTCTTCTAAGAATTGAGATTCAGTTCTCTCGGCCAGCTGCTGCTGCATGTGCATGCATTAAGCTGGTTTTGAGAATAACCTATGTACCTCATTATTAATTGCTTCTTCCTTTCTCTCTCTTATGTATTTGGATAAAATAGAATACCGGTGGTAACTGTTAAAGGATCCACCCGCTGAAAAGATAAGAGGTCTAACAAATATTTATAATAGACATGGACTACTYCTCTCATTGCCCATTGATTTTGAGATGAAATCCATGAATATTAATATAATATCAGAATCCAACAAACTCAAACCAGCATTCGATTCAAAACTGAGATCCGACAGCTACGATCCTGAAGGGCAGGTTAAAGATCTCAATTTTTGGTTGGTTTTAAGATTGACTCTTATGAATATTGATAAATAGTTGTCCATCTTTTAATGGTGGTAAGTAAAAAGATACTACTCAACTCTGACAGGTAAAACACCCCAGTTTAGTTCTATATATTTTTTAATTTGAGATTTTTTTGTTTTTTTTGTTTTTTTTTTTTTGGGTTCCTGTTGATGATGAACTGCATTTTGCTGTGGTCCTTACAGTCTGGAAATGGGGTGGCAATAATTATGCTATTTTGAACTAAAAAAAGAAAAAGAAATCTGAACCATTGAAATGTATTGGATGATTGTCTTGGTTTTTTGAGAAAGTAGAGACCTAGGAGTAGCAGTTGTGATCTGTGAGTTGTTTTTGTGACCCACTGTTTTCTCTCTCTTTTTTGACTTTTGGGTGTGAGGCCAACCTTAAAGATTAAGAAAAAAAAAGTATCCTCCCTTCTAACTTCTCAGACTCAGACCAATCACTCTCCTTCCCTTGTCTGTTACCCCAAGTTTTTTCAACCACAATTCCCACCCCAATATTTCAAAAGTGAAAGTATAAAATTAGATTAAATATTGTTTTGTTTCCTAGGTTTTCGAGTAAAAAAAAAGAGTTACAATTTTGAGATGATAGGTTAAAGATCCCACATTGAAAACATAAAAGACATAATAAGAGTTTATAATATAAGTGAACTATCATCTCATTGCTAATTGACTTTAAGATGGAACTATGTGAATATTAATATAGTATCAGAGTCCAAAAATTTCAAATGAACATCCGGTTTAAAAATGAGATATGGCCAAATTTTAATATAAGTAGACTACTCTCCCATTGCTAATTTGTTTTGGGATGGGAAACCCATGAATATTGATATTTTTTACTTTGGTTCATTTTGATTCATGCATGTAGTTTCAAAACATTCATTTTAGTCTATATACTTCAAACTTTTGTCCACTTTAATTCTTGTACTTTTAGAAAGTGACCAAATTGACTTCTGTTGGTAAAATTTTAACACAATGGAGGAAACTCATTAATACAATACAATTTATTGTTTATATTTCAAGAAATTTAGTGAGTGAGTATCGGCGAGCATGATAAGCTCAGCCTTGATCAAGTAAGACGATGGTTGGCAAAACCTAATATACTATACGAGTAAGGCAATGACTGATGTTGAGACTTGCTACCCGCAAGTGGAAAAGTTGGTGTTAGTTTTGGTCGCGGCAGCGCGACATGTTCGCCCGTACTTCCATACCCACAAGGTGACTGTCCTAACAAACTTTCCCCTCAAACAAGTCTTCCAAAAGCCTAAAAACATCCAAAAGACTCATGAAGTGGGCCCTTGAATTAAGCGAGTACGACAAAAGCTTCGAATGAAGGGTCGCAATGAAAGGTCAAGCGGTCACAGATTTCATCGCCGAGCTGACCCTCCCAATAAACCCCAATGGATCGAGCTAGGATCGATGCACTATAATATGTGGACGGATCTTCTAATGAGAAAGGGTATGGGTGACGTTYTTCTCCAATCCTCAAGCGAAGCATGCCTTGAGTATGCTAAAAGGTTCAGCTTTCGAGCTTCGAACAACAAGGCTGAATACGAAGTCTGATTGCGGGTCTGTGCATGGTGGAAGCTATGAGGGCCATAGACCTGGTTACTGCAGTGAGTCTCAACTCATGGTGAATCAGATAAACGAGGAATACCAAGTTGATAACAGTCAAATGGAGAAGTATTTGTGCAAAGTGCGTGAGCTCCTAACTTGGTTCAAGATATACACCATAGAGCGGGTACCCAGATCCAAAAATTCTAACGCGGACGCGTTGGCCAAACTAGCATCCTTTTACCAAATAAAGCTCCCCAGATCGGTTTTGGTGGAAATTCTCAACCCACCTTCGATCTTCGAGTTAGAGGTGAGCAACGTAGAAGTCAAGGACCCAACCTAGAGAACCCTATAAAGGCCTTCCTACATGGTGAGCCACCTTCAGATCAAGCCCAGCTTAGAAAGATGAGACAAAAAGTGGTAAGGTACGTCCTCCACAGTGACAAGCTATACCAGTGGGGATTCTCTCTCCCCCTACTAAGATGCCTAGATGCCGACGAAGTAGATTACGCAATGAGAGAACTTCATGAAGGGATTTGCGGCAATCACTCAGGGGGTCGATCTCTAGCTACCAAATTGGTAAAGCAATGCTACTATTTGCCCACCATGGAAGGATGCGAAAGAGTTTGCTCGAAAGTTTGATCGATGTTAGAGGTTTGGAATGATCTCCCAACCGTCGGAGCTCCTCTCACCAATCACAAGCCCGTGGCCCTTCGCCCAATGGGGGATAAACCTCATCAAATTGCTGCTCATTGGGAAAGGCCAAACCAAGTTCGCTATGGTAGCCGTTGACTACTTCACTAAGTCGGTCGAGGTCGAGCCGTTGGCTACCATCACTGAAGCGAAAACCACGAGCTTTGTGCGGACCAACATAGTTTGTAGGTTCGGCATACCTCACACTGTCATGTCCAACAATGGAAAGTACTTTGACAACCCCAAGTTTAAAGAATTTTGCGGAAAGCTTGGGATAAAGAACTTTAGCTTGTCCCTTACCCACCCACAAGCCAATGGTCAGGTAGAAGCCGTAAACAAAATAATCAAGTGTGGGTTGAAAGTAAGGCTAGAAGATCCAAAAGGGTCGGTGAGCAGAGGAGCTCTCGGAGGTGTTGTGGTCATATCAGACAACCAAGCAAAATTCGACTAGTGAGATCCCATTTGCGATGGCATTCGGGTCGGAAGCAGTCGTATCTGTCGAGGTTGGGTTTCCAACAACTCAAACTGAGGACTTCAAAGAATAAGCGAATAGCGAGGGTCTCCTCTTGAACCTCGATCTCCTAGAGGAAGAGAGAGAAACTTCCCAACTAGAGTCGCGGAGTACCAGGGCCGGATAAAGTGATACTACGACTCAAGGGTCAAGCTTCGCAATTTCTGACCTAGGGACCTCGTCTTTCGAAAGGTAGTCCAACACATGGGAGCCCTTAAACCCACATTGGAGGGTCCATACCAGGTGAAGGACGTCCAATGACCTAGAACCTACGCCCTGGCCGACCTCGATGGAAAGCTACTCCTGCATCTGTGGAATGCGAAGCACCTACGAACCTACCACCACTAAGGATGTGAGGCGAGCTCCAATGAGCAGTAATCCTAAAAGTAAACTCGTGTAAAGATGTCCACCTGTGTAAATTTTCTCTCATGACAATACAATTTAAATATATCTCTCATGATCTAAACTTACCGAGCTATATTTAAATGGGGGCCACCCTTGCTAACAATGAGCAAGATGCCAAACGAGTGCCCAAAGGGTTAGGGCACGAGCTCAAAAGCCATTTGTTAATTTAAAGCGATCAAGTTATTAAGCCTAAATACTAGCTCGTGAATAGACAACTGATTAATGATAAGACAAAAACACAAAGGGATAAAAATGCGCCAAGGTTCATTAAAATCCTAAGGAGAAGGCCTCCACTCGTAGTACATAAAAAACCATGGTCATAAAAAATAAAAAAGGGAATGGAATAGCAACAAAGATAAGGAAGGGAGTGCAACAAAGCTCAATCATTCGAGAGGTCAACCTGGACGGCCTTAGCCAGAGGGTCATCGTCAGGAACGTCGACGGGGACAAGCTTGTCCAACTTCTTCAGCCCCTCTTGAATGACCTCCTCAGAGGCCATGCTCCCYATCAGGCGACACCATCTAAGCCTTTGAAGGGATCAGATCCTGCAATGGAAGAGCGCGAACGCGTGTACTTCGATCTTGTCTTAGAATTACAACAAAGAAAAGACATAAGCATGAGTAAGAAGGAAGTTAGTGATACATACGTTTGAAGACACCTCTTCAATATAGACGTCAATGCCACCACAAAGTCTTCCTCGCTATCCTCTAGAAGTTAAGAACTCGGTTTGTGGGAACTGTCTTATAATTGAAAGGGAAACTGAGAAATCAAGAGAGAGATTTGCTTGTTGGAGTTTCAGAAACTCAACCAATCGACGTTTGGACGATCACCAAAAAGATGGGAGAACCTCCATTTTTATAATGGAGGAAGAGTGGTGGAGAAGCAAAACTTCCCCACTCACCACCTTCCCACTACCCAAACTTCCCCACTTCCCACCAAATCCTCTCATTATTTCCTTCTTTTTTTTTTCTTTTATGTAATTTAATTAAAATATTTTTAATTAATTAAATTTAATTACAAAAAAGAAATATTAATTTAATTAAATTACATCAAATTTAATTTAATCAAATTAACATATCCCATTAATTTAATTAAATCATATTTAATTAAATTAAACAACTATGTTAGAATCAAATTCTAATATCCATCTCTTTCATCATTTTGAATCCAATTCAAAATGAACTTTATATTATAATGTAAACATACGTTATATTAATTGCATCTTATACGATTAACTTTAATTCCCTTTAACAAATTTGAACAATTCAAATTCTTTCCAAGACTAAATATTCTTAACTATAATTTACGAGCTAGTAAGGGGACCTAATGGACCTACAGATTATAAGCTCCAACGATACGAAATTAATTGATTAAACTCATTAACCATATTAATCAACATTCGTTAATTGTTGGTCACTCCACTAAAGACCTGCAGTTGCACTCTTATCACTTTAGAATATTTTGCGTCTATGGATTTTTACTATTAATGGTAAGTCAGTCCTTCACAAGTGTTCATAACCACAGCTGGATCAAATTACCGTTTTACCCCTTTGTTACATCTCGTACCTTAAGTATCGCTGATCCTCTAATGAATAACCTAGTTATGGTCCAACCAATAACCAGAAGTCCCTCTCGGGCCAATGAGAGGGTAGGGCCCCTTGTTCAAGTCCCGGAGTAGCACTTAAGAGAACACTCATCTACTTACCCTAAAGTCGGGAAGGAGTGAATTCCATCTTGTGTAGTTGTGTTCCCAGCTCCCCTCTCAGTCTCGTCCCCAAAATGGTAGGCATATTGAGTCGGCGACTTGGATCACTCTCACCTATACAAATGAAAGGACAAGCCATAACAGGCAGGAATCCATAACTCACCCAGGATTGAGATCGAGTTACCTGGTCATCCTATTGAAATATTAATCTATTAGCTAACGGTGTTACAGCTAAAGATTAATTATTTTACGGTCCGGTCTTTTACAAACTCATTGTATAGGATACCCCCACTCGCACGTCTCCACATGAACGACCTGGATCAAGTCATTTGTAATGAAAGCGAAGTGGGTCGTATCCATAGTGTTACCAAGATAAGGTACCCAACCTTATCCATGTACTAAGACCCTTTAGGTTACTACTGGAACATTATCCACCTGTATATCGAATATATACTATATATATACATTGTATATCAAATATATACACTGTATATCAAATATATATGTTGTATATTACATATATATTGTATATCTGTTATATATTGTTCCAATTACATCACCTAACCTCATATATTAGTTTATTGGATTTGGGTTAATGCAATTCTATCAATAACAACTTTATTGAATGAATATTTGCTTTATGTTTACAAACCACAAGTTTAGAGCATAAAACCCAACAGCCTTGACGTAAGCATGCTTCAGAGGTGCATGTAAGATCGAGCTCGCAGTTGTGCCTCTCTAAGAACATTAGGGAAAACTTGAAGTCGTCATCTACTAAGCTTTTGTTGAACTCAACATAGGTCGGTAGCTTCTGGAAGGTGGTGTGTTGCATTCTTAATGTTCACAGCCATAACAGACTCGACCTGACGGCGCCTATCCAGTTTTGGCTTAAGGTCTTCATTCTCGAGTTGGAGGCTTCTAACTCCAGACTCCGACCTTCCAGCTGGGCTTGAACAGCATGCAACTCGTCCCCCTTCGTGTTGACCTCCCCTTGAAGCTCCTCTGTTTTGGCCTCAAGGTCATCCACCTTCTTGGTCACGTCCAGCAACTTTGACCTCGCGTCCTACAGCTCGGCCTCTTGCAAGTCCTTAGAATGAGCAGCCGTCTCCTTCTTTGCCCACTACTCACGACAGGGTAGCTTAGTCGTAACCAAGGCCACAAATTTGCACATAAGGGCGTGAGCTTGAGAAGGAAGAAAAGAATGTAAAGAAAATATATGTATAGAGAAAGAAAAGAGAGAATGAGAAGCGCGCTAAAGTTACCTTGACAGCATGATTGACAGCTAGCTGGAGAGTTTGTTCGGAGCTCACGTGCTCCACTCAATGAGTTAGCTTGTTCACGTTCCTCGACATCGGGTGGGTCCTAAAGGGAAGTTCAAAATCCATCACTTCCACAATCCTCTTTGGAGCAGTTAGGATATTAGTGTTGATGGTGACGAAAGGTGCGAACCGTTCGACATTTTCAGGCACTTTTCCACCCTGACCAGCATTCTTTTGGGACTTCTTCTTCATCTTCACTGGTGAGGAGGCATGCACCGCCTAAATAGGGGACGCCTCAATCACCAAGTCAAATTGAGGAGTTTCAGGAACTGAAGACCTCTCGCGTACCTCATTGTCGCCGATCTCGATGGGCATAGACACTACAAGAATTTCGACTTTTGGCGACATAAGAAATCATCGCTAAAGGTTATAAATTTTTCGCCAAAAGACTTTGGCGACGAAAAAAGTCATCGCTATAGCCCCATCGCAAAAGATCTATGGCGACAAAATTATAAATTCGTCATCGTAGGTCCTCTATAGCAACAAAATTTGTTTCATCGCCAGAGCAACCTGTGGCGACGAAAACCATTTCGTCGCCATAAGTTCTTCAGACAGCTATTGTTCCCAATGTGAACAAGCTACACTTGAAGTAGAACCTTTACGAGATTTACGTTTTGAGCCCCAACCAGCGCTTTTAGTGTAGCTTGATCAAGACCCAAGAACAATTTCCAATACTTCTGGGTCTGACATTGGTTCGCTGCATAAATAGTAAAAAAACAACAAAATGTTCACACATTCAATTTGAAGCATAATTTGAAATTAATTATTATAAGAGTGGTAAACTTACATAAGTTGTCTTGGCGCCTTCGACCCAACCTTTAACATTATGGTATCTAGTCTCCTTAAACAAATTGATTTCACTAAACTTTTTGCCTCCCTCTTGCTCTTGCTGCACTTGATAACACATAATTATTGATAATCATAAGTAATGAGGTACATGAAAGAAAAAATATTATTGCATTGTACCTTCTCCTTGGTGATAGTAGCAAACACTTTGGACCGAACACGATGGTTGAAGGGAAGCTTCGCCCTGTTGTGTTTGTTGGTCTTAGATTTTTGCTAACAAAAGAATCGCATATATCAAAATATTGAATATAAAGTATAGAAAATAAGTATAAGTTATATTCGTAAAATACCTTCCATTCATTTGTCTCCTATCTATCGCATARCATGTTCTAATCATTTGGTCTTGCCAACAATTGTTCGAGCGAAGTGTTGTGAGCAATCTCAAATGTGGGATGTGAATCCCGGAGTGGAAGCGGACCGTTGTTCGTGATATTTGGGAAACAAAATCAATTTGCAAAGAAGGAAAATACAGAGGAAAAAATTTACCTTTGAAGAACTTTTCTTCAACGAATTTCCGTCGAACACCACCATTGAATCTTCCTTGCTATCCTCTTGGGTTTCAAGATCACGCTTGTGGGAGCGTTTCCTTGGAACGAGAGAGAGAGTTTGAGAGAGAGTTTGAGAG
>NW_019104695.1:72640-92035 GCF_001995035.1 Momordica charantia
CAAACTCAACATCCTTAAGAAACTTTAAGATCTCATCCATATTAACTTTAAGTGGGAACTAACTTTAGAAATTATATATATTGAAAGACTAGTGTATCTAGAGTGACAACTAAAAAACCTTAAGTCCAAGTCTTGTCAAACCTTGAATTGCAAGTGATTTTAGTTGTTTCTTTATTTGGTACACCACTTAAACTTTTTTATAACAAACTTGAGTGTTTTCTCCAAATAGAAAGAGGGTAAGGAAAAATGATTTGTCATATTTCTTACCATATCTTTTTTAGCTTTGAATCATTTTATAAGCAACATATATTTCAGGTTTGCCTGAAAATATATATTACTTATTAGCTCTATAAATCCTTAAAGGAGTTAACAAATGGCTTAGACTTTATCTTTTCAATCCATCATATTTCCTAACGATTTCATTCACTACGAATTAATATATGATGACTTTTAAGATATCCAGGAATAAAAAGCTCTCCTATATCAAAATATTGGTGCCCTTAACGAGAAGCCATATTTAATTTCTTATAACTTTATGCAATGTTGTTAAACATTTAAAGAAGCCATATTGAATAGGCTATAAATTGATGTTCTAAAATACTAAAACTCTCAATAACACCTAAATTTGACAATTCCAGTTATGTCCCCTTGATCATTCCTAATACAGACTTGAATGTCTGTTTAATCTTGAGAACCAACAAGCAACGAATATAAATACCAAAGTCTATTCAACACATAATATAAGTTTTCATATGCAAGTCTAGCTTGTTAAATACCCTAAGTGAGAAGCCAAATTTTCTTTATACCTCATGTGGCAATGTATTTGGAACATTTTTTTTTGTTTTTTCTTATATATGTTCAAATTTCCTAAAAATATCAAAAGAAGTCCTAAGCTTGATTCTTTTGTGGTTTAGGCGAACATATGTTCCAAATAAACCTTAGTACCAACTTTAATTTCTTTCTTTAAGGAAATAAACAATTAATGAGTACAATTTTATCTTTTCTGACTTAACCTATTTTCCTTGAAACATCAGTTATAAGTATCATAACCCACTACATACCTACTGTATAATGTCTCAAATGGTATCAAATGCACAAGTAAATCCTTGAATATTTTAAATTTTGTGCATTAGATCCTTTAGTGTACACACTAGTGTTCCTTTATTCTTTATTTAGAAATAGTCAACAAAAATTTAAAGTCTATTCCTTTTGTACTTTTCAAAACAATCCTTAAGGAACTTTCCTAATTATTTCCTCATTAAACATAATTCCCTTGAATGTTGCAAAACACCGTCATAATACTTATGTAATTAAGATTACTCCGACTTTTCAAGATCCCAATTAAACCTTAGAGGGATATTGATTTGCAAAAGTTGAAGTGTTTCCTTTCTTTATCAAAAATTCATGCAAACTTGAATAGAAATTATTCTTAAATACACGGTAAGACAATTAAATAATATTTAACAATAACTAATTCAATAATAAAACATGCTGGAAATTAACCTTAAGTATTTATAAAAATACTTTGTAATTAAACTCAATGAGGACAACAAGATACCTAACACAACATCGATAGCCTTCCTTTGGGCCGACAATATCAACTTGCAAGTGGTACTCTCCATGTGATGATCAAACATTGATAATCAATCATGTCAAGTGAAAGCCTTCCTTTGGGCCGGCAATCACTCACATGACACAACTTTATATTATCCATGTTTATCACCATCTAACTATATGTGGATCTGTTATTTGGCCAAACTGAAGTTTTCCTTTGGGCCGACTACAGAGTGCATAAATACACAGATCCACAAACATCTGATAATTTTGAAAGATATCAATATCAGAAATCAGAGGCTACTTTGGTAGCATGATTCATCAAATTAACACCAACCAAAAKRATCARACAATTATGCAACATATATAACTTTAATTATTATTAATTTTATCTTATTGAAAATAAAACTACCAAAATTATTTTCAAAATTAATAATAATATCTTTATATGCATAATTTAATAATGGGAAAAGTCCTCTAAACAATTTATTAAATCTAGAAATAAAAAAATAAAATCTGGATTTTCCCAAAAGGAATATTATTGATATTATAACTCATCAACAATTCAACATAGGCTATGAAGCACTAATTGCAGCACAATAATCTAATATCAATAATTAATTACATAATTGTAAGTATATTTGTTATTTGGCCAAATTGTGACCTTCCTTTGGGCCGATCACAATTCGCATAAACAACAATACTCAAATCTCACAAAATTATTACTTAATTATTATTAATTGTTTCCATATGAAAATAAAATACCTAAGTTATTTTCAACAATTAACAATAATATTTCTAAATCAAAACATTCATAGAAATTTAAAAATTGTGCAAAGTATTGATTAAATTGTTAATTTATTTACCATAATCAACAATCTTTAATGAGCACAACATAAAAGAAAAATTAAATCAACCTCCATATTTAAATTCTCCCAGAATATAAATTGATGACTAAATAAATAATTATTAAAATTAAATAAATAGCCACAAAAAAAGAACATCGGTAAGTTTGCGCACTGCAACATTTAAAAATAGTTGGTGCTAAGGCATTATCTCCATGCACCAGCCGTTATCTTCAAACGACACCTTATTGGAGTGACGCAATTTCTTTAATTTTTCTTTTAATGAAAACTAAAGATTCACCATCACAACTAATTTGTTAATAAAAAAAAATTAAACTTTATCAAATTAGTCAGGGATAAATTCGAACAATTTTCAATCAATTAAGAATTTTAATCATGTGAAAATTGTTCAAAGATCTTATCAATCCAAATAATTTTAATAACTTTTTGTTTAAATAAATAAGTTATTAAAAGAACAATGAACTTAACTCTTAAAGATCCCGTAATCATCCATGCAAAACTTACTCTGATACCACTTGTTGGAAAAATTAAATAAACCCTAATTCATGATTATTCTAAAACAAAAGCCATAAAATTCCAGAACAATCAAGGTCAAGGATCTAAGCATGGAAGAAAACCAAAATCTATAAAGAGATTAGAATTACCTGAAACCATTAGATAGATTGACCACGGTTTGTGGTCTTCCTCAACTATGCAAACCAGACCAAATATGGGCAATATTCCTGTTTGATGGGGAACAGGAGGCTCAAGAAGCATAGTGTATTGGGGATCATAATCATATATTTATAGGTTAATCCTAGGGTTTCCCATAATCCCCTAGGATTAATGGGTTGGTTTCTACTCAGCAAGCCACACCACTAAATGGGAAGTCATAGGCCCATAATTAATATTACTTGTATGCCATTAAATAGCCCAAATATAATTACTCTTTAATTTGTTACCCACATATGAATTAATTATTAAATTAATTCCAACATTATGAACCTATTAAAAAAAACTAAGAGTTAGAGACATATTAAATACTTCATAAAGTTTAAAGAATTTTTTTCTTTTTTTAGTACAACATGTGGGGATGTGGATTCGAATTCAACCATTTCAATAACTCGTTAAACACAAACAAAGTTTAGGAACTAAACTTGCAATATGACCTATACAAAATGACTAGTAAAAATAATTTATTTTATATCTTTATTTAAATATAATATTACTTAATTTTGGATGCCAAAATAAGCTGAGTTGGACTAGATAAAAAAAATTTATTACCATTACAAAAATGGATGGTTAAATGTCTACCTCGCAGTGTTGAAATTAAAATAAAATAGATAAAATATTACAAAAGAAATACCTTTGAAATGTCTCTAATTATAGTAAGTGAGCAATTGCACTCCTAAGGAATGATTCAAAAAGGCTCTAACTCAAGAAGACCTAACACTCCATTTTCAGCTCATCCAGGAGTAGGAGCAGGAAGATGAAGTTAGCGCCCTAGTTCTCTAGGTATCCATTACTAAGTTAAAACACTAGTTTCGTCCATTCTTTTGTTTGCTCTCACACCACGGTGTTCAAGCAAACATAATTTTCTACTGATACGAATTATGTTTTTAACTATTTTGTTTTGTTTTTGTTTTGGTCTAATGGGTTTGATTCGATTGAAAATTTAGAGTTTCCTTCTTCTTGAGAACTTCATGCATATGTATGTCTCGTGTTCTCACGATGATAAAGATAACTTCCATGTCAGTTCTATTTTTAGTGTGGCATGATCGCGTATTTGTATATGTTTGTTAAGTAATTGTTGTCATGACCTTTCAATCCTTATTTCTTTTTTAGTCAAAAGGGTTGCTCTCATTTTACCATGTACAATGTTCGAAATTTTCTCATGTATTTTGGCAGTCTCTTTCTAGATTGTAGCATCTATTGTGTGTTCTCTTTCTTTTTTCTTCCCTAAAGAGAGAATTGTAATCTTTTTTAACCAGATAAGTATTTCATTTCATTTACAGAAATGTTTTTGTTTCAAAAATATAAAAGAAAAAAATTAATCGAATGTCAATACTATGTTATGTTGCCTCAGCGACCCACCACTTCAATTTTCGTGGAAGCTTGTTTTGAAAATTAAAATGTACTTGTTGACTACTAAAAAGCTTGGTGTTTGGAAGATTTTAGGGTTTCATTTGTCAGAGTAAACAGAGTTAGAAGTTACTGAGACATCAATTTGAAGGGGAAATGGTATTTAAAGAATATGTTTTCCTATATTATATTGGTTGATTAATTTGGAACCGTGGATATACTTCTTCCTAACTATCTGGTCTATGAGATGCATCTGATTCAGTTGTTAAATACTATCTGGTCTATGAGATGCATCTGATTCAGTTGTTAAATACTATCTCTCTCTTTTTCTACCCTCCTATTGAATTTCTGACTATAAAGACAAGATCTCTTATTTCTCATCCTTCTTTCAAGTTAGTATTGATCTCCATGTCTGTTGGGTATGTTGAAAGAATTAATTGACTTATATACTTATATTACTACCTTCACTATTTGGATTTAGCTTCCTACAACACAGTTATCCTTTGCAAGGTTGTCAATGAAGGAAAATATCAGTTTCACCTTTTCCATGCAAAACTTGCTCCACTTGTGGAGGGTAGACAAATCTTCAATAAAGCCTTGATAGCTAACGAAGAGGATTATAGACCCCAGAAGGTTAATGCATGTTATTTACCAAGTCGATCTTGAAAAAACTTAAGGTCATGTGAATTTGGGTTTCCAAAGTGATGTCTCTTCGAGGAAAGATTCAGGTATAAATTGAAGATGTAAGTGGGTAACTATCTTAGATTGATGAATTTTTCCATCTTAATCAATAAAATCAATGAGATAAAATCAATGAGAGACTGAGGGGTAAACTCTTAACTACTAGGGGGATAAGGTCCCCCTTCTAATGCTTTGTGGGTGGTGGCTAATGTTTTAAGAGATTCCAATTTGGTAAAGATAAGGTTCGTTGGATTTACTTCAAGTTTGCATATGACATTGTTTGCTCTCAAGAGGAGAATTACTTTTTAGATTTCTATTGTGGATAGGATCATCCATATCGTTAAAGATTAATAAAGTTGTAGCTAAGTGTTTGGTGGTGCGGGTTAACTGCGCACTTTCTAATCGCTTAACACATGGGTTGAGATGGTGAGTTGTTCGGTAGTCTTGTTGTCTTGGGTTCCCTTGAAGCCATAACCCTCAGCTAGCCTAATGGTTATTTTAAACACAAACAAATTTTAGGAACTAAACTTGTAATGTGACCTATATAAAATGACAATTAAAAATAATTTATTTTTTTTAAATATAATATTACTTAATTTTGGATGTCAAAATAAGCTGAATGAAATAGATAAAAAACTTATTACCATTATAAAAAATATATTGTTAAATTTCCACCCCTCAGTTTTGAAATTAAAATAAAATAGATAAAATATTACAAAAGAAATACCTTTGAAATGTTTCTAGTTATAGCAAGTGAGAAATTACACTCCCAATGAAGGATTCAAATGGCTCTCACTGAATAAGACCGAGTACTCCATTTTCAACTCATCCAAGAGCAGGAGGAGCATGATGAAGTTAGCGTCCCGGTTCTCTAGGTATCCACTACTAAGCTAAAATCCTAATTTCGTCCATTCTTTTGTTTGCTCGCACGCCACAATGTTCTAGCAAACACAATTTTCTGTTGATACGGATTATATTTTAAACTATTTTGTTTTGTTTTTGTTTGTTTGTTTGTTTTTTTATCTTATCGGTTTGATTCAATTAAAAATTTAGAGTTTCCTTCTTCTTGAGAACTTCATGCATTTGTATGTCTCATGTTCTCGTGATGATGATATAACTTTCATGTCAATTCTATTTTTGGTGTGGCACGATCGCGTATTTGTATATGTTTGTTAAATAATTGTTCTCTTGACCTTTTAAGTCATGTTTCCTTTTTAGTCAAAGGGTTGCTTTGGGTTTACCATGTACAATGCTCAAAATTTTCTTATGCATTTTGGACGTCTCTTTCTAGATTGTAGCATCTATTGAGTGTTCTCTTTCTTTTTTCTCCCCTAAAGAGAGTATTGTAATCGTTTAACCTGATCAGTATTTCTTTTCATTTACAGAAATGTTTTTGTTTGAAAAAAAATCAACCGAATGTCAATACTATGTTAGGTTGCCTCAGGACCCACCACTTCAATTTTTGGGGAAGCTTGTTTTCAAAATTAAAATGAACTTGGTGATTACTAAAAAGCTTGGTGTTTGGAAGATTTTAGGGTTTGATTTGTCAAATAAACAGAACTGGAAGTTACTGAGACATCAATTTGAAGGGAAAAATGGTATTTAAAAAGTATGTTTTCTTATATTAGATTGGTTGATTACTTTGGAAGTGTAGATATACTTCTTCCTAACTATCTGGTCTGTGCGATGCATCTGACTTAGTTGTTAAATACTATCTCTCTCTTTTTCTTACCTCCTATTGAATTTCTGACCATAAAGATCTAGTTTCTCATCCTTCTTTAAAGTTAGTATTGATCTCCATATCTGTTGGGTACATTGAAAGAATTAATTGACTTATATACTTATATTACTACCTTGATCATTATTCGGATTTAGCATCCTACTGCACGATTATCCTTTGTAAGGTTGTCAATGGAGGAAAATATTGGCTTCACCTTTTTCATGCAAAACTTCCTCCATTTGTGGAGGGTAGACAGATCTTGGATGAAGCCCTGATAGCTAATGAAGAGGATTATAGACTCCAAAAGGTTAAGGTAATTTACCAAGTCGATCTTGAAAAAACTTAAGGTTATGTGAATTGGGGTTTCCAAAGTGATGTCTCTTCGAGGAAAGATCAGAAGATGTGAGTGGGTAACTATCTTAGATTGGTGAATTTTTTCATCCTAATAAATAAAATCAATGAAAGACCGAGGGGTGAACTCTTAACTACTATGAGAATAAGGTGAAAAGATAGTTGTCCCCCTTCTTCTGTTTTGTGGGTGGCGTCTAATGTTTTAAGGTATTTGAATTTGGTAAAGATAAGGTTCGTTGGATTCACTTCAAGTTTGCATATGACACTATTTGCTCTCAAGAAGAGGATTACTTTTCAGATTTCTATTTTGCATAGGATAATTTATATGGTTAAAGATCAATAAAGCCGAGTTAAGTGTTTGGTGGTAAGGGTGAACTGCACACACTTTCAAAGCTTGCTTAACGCATGGGTTGAGATGGTGAGTTGTTGGRTGGTCTTGATGTCTTGGGTTCCCTTCCATTTATAACCCTCCGCTTGTCATAGGGTTATTTTAAACACAAACAAAGTTTAGGAACTAAACTTGTAACATGACATATATAAAATGACTAGTAAAAAAATTACTTAATATAATATTACTTAATTTTGGATGCCAAAAAAAGTTGAGCTGGAATAGATAAAAAAAACTTATTACCATTACAAAAATGGATGGTTAAATTTCCACCTTGCAGTGTATACATTTGCAATATTTCTAGTTATAGCAAGTGAGCAATTTCACTCCCAAGGAAGGATTAAAACGAGCTCTCACTAAAGAAGATCGAACACTCAATTTTCAACTCATCCAGGAGCAGGAGCAAGAGCAGGATTATGAAGTTAGCGACCCGGTTCTCTAGGTATCCACTATTCAGCTAAAACCCTAGTTTCGTCCACTCTTTCTTTGCTTTCACGCCACAATGTTCTAGCAAACACAATTTTCTGTTGATACAGATTCTGTCTTGAACTATTTTGTTTTGTTTTGTTTTTTGTTTTTTTGTTTTTTTGTTTTTTGTCTTGTGGGTTTGATTCAATTGAAAATTTAGAGTTTCCTTCTTCTTGAGAACTTCATGCATTTGTATGTCTTGTGCTCTCGCTATGGTAAGATAACTTTCATGTCAGTTATATTTTTGGTGTGGCACGATCGTATTTTAGGAGTTTCTTTCTAAATTGTAGCATCTATTGGATGTTCTCTTTCTTCTTTCTCCCCTAAAGAGAGGATTGTAATCATTTAGCTGATCAGTATTTCCTTTCATTTATAAAAATGTTTATGTTTCAAAAAAATAAAAGAAAAAAAAATCAACCGAATGTCAATGCTATGTTATGTCGCCTTAGCGACCCACCACTTCAATTTTTGTTGAAGCTTGTTTTGAAAATTAAAATGAGCTTGTTGATTACCGAAAAACTTGGTGTTTGGAAGATTATAGGGTTTGATTTGTCAAAGTAAACAAAGTTGGAAGTTATTGGGACATCAATTTGAAGGGATAATGGTATTTAAAGAATATGTTTTCCTATATTAGATTGGTTGATTACTTTGGAACTGTGGATATACTTCTTCCTTACTAACCGATATGTGCGATGCATCTGACTCAGTTGTTAAATGTTATCTCTCTATTTTTCTTCCCTACGATTGAATTTCTTACTATAAAGACAATAGATCCTTTGTTTCTCATCCTTTTTTAAATTTAGTATTGATCTTCAGGTTTGTTGGGTATGTTGAAAGAATTAATTGACTTATATACTTATATTACTACCTTCATTATCCGAAATTAGCATCTTACTGCGGTTGTCCTTTGTAAGGTTGTCAATGAAGGAACATATTAGCTTCACCTTTTTCATGAAAAATTTGCTCCACTTGTGAAGGGTAGACAGATCTTGGGTGAAGCCTTGATAGCTAATGAATAGGATTATAGACTCCAGAAGGTTAATGTTATTTACCAAGTCGATCTTGAAAAAACTTAAGGTCATGTGTGAATTGGGGTTTCCAAAGTGATGTCTCTTTGAGGAAAGATTTAGGTATAAATTGAAGATGTAGGTGGGTAACTATCTTAGATTGGTGAATTTTTCTATCCTAATCAATAAAATCAATGAGAGACCAAGGGGTAAACTCTTAACTACTAGGGGGATAAGGTGAAAAGATAGTTGTCCCCCTTCTAATGCTTCGTGGGTGGTGGCCAATGTTTTAATAGATTCCAATTTGGTAAAGAGATAAGGTTCGTTGGATTTACTTCAAGTTTGCATATGACACTGTTTGCTCTGAAGACGAGAATTACTTTTCATATTTCTATTTTGGATAGGATCATTCATATGTTCGTCAAAGATGAATAAAGTTGTAACTAAGTTGGTGGTGAGGGTGAACTGCACACTTTCTAATCGCTTAATGCATCGTTTAATTAAGATGGTGAGTTGTTCAGTGGTTTTGTTGTCTTGGGTTCTCTTTAGGCCATAGCCCTCAACTGGTCTCTTTTTGGGAAACTAGGGTTGAATTGGTAAAAAAATCTCTTTTTTCAAAGATGGAAGATTAACTTTGATTAAATTAGTTGGGTGTAGCGTGGATTCCATTATAATGTCTCTCTCTTTCTAAAGTCCCAGTGGCTATGAGAAATAAGATAGAGGGGTAGGAGGAATTTTTTGGTGGAAAGTTATGGATGAGAGGAGAGGGTCTCATTTAATTAACATTTAATTAACTTAGTGTCTGTCTCATGTGTGTATGGGTGTAGCGGAAATTGCTAATCGCATGTGTAAGATTCAAGTTTTAATATAGTTAGTATGTAAATACTAGTATCATTCTTTGGATTGTGTTTCTAGTTCACTCAAGTACTATAATACTTTTGTTCAATTTGATTTAGAGAATTAAATCCAAATGAAGGAAAATCAAAATAAATAAACAAGCAATAATAATGAGGAAGTCAATGAGAAGAAAGTCCCAAGGAATTGATTTCACTGACTTATGAACCAATTAATTAATTACTCAGATTAAATAAACTATTAATTCTATAGGCGAAGAATTCTCAAATCTCAATTTACCTCTACCGAACACAAGGTAATACTCCTTATTAATTAAGAAAATAATAGTCATGTCTAGTTCCAATAACAAGTAAGGACTTTAATTAAAGTTATTTCCTCATATTTCGCTATCTTTCTTAATTATGTCAAATGATAAGGGGGAGTCGTGTTTTCATTTCTTCTTTTTAGGATGATTTGGCTTGGTAATGAGCCCTTTCAGGTGCACTTTTCGTGTCTTTTCTCCTTGTCCAATACTAAAAATATGCAAATCTTTTGGTAGTGACTTTTGAACAATGAAATTGAGGGCTTGTTTGAGAAAATTGTGTAAGGTATCACCTTACTATTCTGATATTAGATAGCACAATGTGGGGACTTTTGGCAATACACGAGGTTGAAACCACAAAGGGGTCGAGAGTAAACTTCTTCGCATGATACTCTACCAACATACAAACGACCCCCTCTTAAAAYGTATTACAAGCACTTACTAGCCATTGGTGGGGGAATTCCCCTTTTTACCCTTCATAGCATACTTATTTATAATAAGTGACCTAACAAATGGTCCAACTCGAATATAGCTCAACTAGTTAAGGCATATGTCTCCAACTAAAAGAACTTGAGTTTGAATCCCCACCCCCAAATGTTGTACTAAAAAAAAATACCTTACGAATGGTTTCAAAATAGAGTCACGATGAGATGAGTTATACAAGTTAATGACTCTTCTTTTCTTATCTTTTCTCTCTCATGGAGTAAACTCCTCTCTGAGTCTGGGGGTGGAAAGGAAGATGGATCTAACATCGCTCTAAGGTTACATCCTTTTCTTTTGATTCTTAACCTATCTACTAATGAAATCTGATTCGGGTATCTCTCTTGTTTGATCTTTTGATATATTCTAGCTATCTATTCTCAGAAATCATGATAAAGGCGTGGTTAACCTTCATGATTGAGAATTTCTAGTTAGGAGATATGAAGATGATTGAATATAGATTGATTGATCGAAGAATTCGATTTAATTAAGAGATAGATTATTATCAAAATAAAAGAATATGAGCTTATTAAGATTTTAATTCCATCTCCTAGATATTTCMAGACTCTCCMTTTCCCTCTCTTATGCTTTCAAAACTTCTCTCGAAAATCTCCCCCCATTCACAGACRATCGTTGACACAGCTTCCTCTTCTTCYTCTTCTTCTAGCAAACGAAAATCAGAACATGATTTTTCAAAAATCTTAGCCGAGCATAATTCARCCGAAGCCCATCTGGCAAAGGTTGAAGACCGTCTCAAAAATTGGTCTATCCCCAAGATAGATYCAAACCAGGTATATAAAATAAATACCTTCAATTTTTCCCAGYAAGATGTTATCATCATCACCGAGGAAAACGTTGCTATGAAGGATKAATTCACCGAAATCACCCTTCTCCCTGAAGAAACCCTCTTCAARGTCAGRAACAAATTCAARTACCTCYATATTGGATGTSYYCAAGTTGYCTTGAAACCACTCTTCAGAGAAGGCTTAGATGTCCCAGTTTATCTCGCCCTACGAGATAAGAGGCATCTCAACTTTACTCCCTCTCTRYTAGGGATCGTCGAATCAAATATGGTACAAGGACCAGTATACTTCAACTGCAAACCAGGTCTTACCGTCTCCCTTCAAGATAAGAATATTATGGACGTCTATGTCTAAATGTTCATTTTGAAGGATTAGAGCTAAAAGACGGATCTCTTCCGTTTACTGTTTCTTATGCATCTATTACAAATTGATGCATACCAACCTTTCTCCAAAAGCTCTTGGTGTTTCTCCAAAAGGTTATACCATGCTAATGGAAGTCAATATCGAAAAAATCTTCGATGACCATTCCGAAGACGCTTCGATGGGACGAGATTTCCAGAAACACTATCTAGAGACTCCAAGAAGAATCAGCCCCCCCCAGAAGAACTAGTACGGAGGCATCAATTACCAAATTTCCAGATGGAAATGTCGAAATACAATTTAATTTTGAGGCAAGATACCCTAGAATTAGAGAAGTTATGAGTAGCCGCCAGAGTATATCTTCAGATACAGGGTCGGTAAACACTATTAATAGTTCTTTTAAAAGATTTGAATCAATGCGAACGTCGGTAGACTTCACTCATCCTATCCCTGACGTTCATTATGAAGAAGGATCACTCTCTCCGACTCAGTCCGACATGGAAAGGAGAACTGAACCTGCTTTCAACCAAATAAACGTTATCTCAAAACCCGAGAAACGTTATGAAGAACTATACGGTAAATACATCGATATGTGGATTGCCGCACCAAAAGAAACAAGGAAACCTGTCATGAGTATTGGCGATTTCACTTCCAAGATACAACAAAGAGAGCTAGCCAGAAACKWAGCTCTAGTCAAACAGCTCCAAGCCCAAGGACAGRTAGCAGTCATTAAAAATGGCACTGTTTGGGTCACGRCAAAAGGCAAAGAGATAGCTTCCACCTTCCCTCCAGAAGAAGAAGCTACCTTTTCTCACCCAGTGATACCAGCCATAAAGATGGTGTCTTCGCYCTATAAGACAATAGACGAAGACAAGGTCCARAAAGTTGGTGTTCGAGAAATTAAGAACATCCAGCATCAACTTAATTACTCAAACAAGATTCTTTCCGAAGTATCTAAARCTGTAGAAAGAATTGAGAATCCGGTTYTTCCTACTGTCTCCAAGATCCCAGGGATCCCACCAGTAGACCCCTGTCAACCAATCTTTCAACCAAACAGTTTTAAGATTGGACCTCTCAAAGAAGACTCCTCAGATCTATTGCTCGAGATMAACARAAGACTTTCTTCTTTGTCTATCGGTAAAGGAGACCCTTCCCAAAAGAATGATGTGATTAAGAGTATAAACGTAGTTGCTGYCATACCAACTACAACTCAAGCCTCATCTTCAACAATCCTTCCGGTCACAATGCACACGGAAATGAAGAGCCATTACCCTCAACCATCCCCTCTTGACCTARGATGGGACRATCTCCGCCATGATCAACGTGCTTATGACGGATCGTCTATAGTTACTTGGAATATCGATGGATATTCTGAAGCTCAAATGATGAATGTTTTTCAAGAAATGATGATGGTAGGTACARCATTYAGCACCAAAAAGTCGGTTTTACAGACCGCCCATATYCTAATCTCAGGTCTCTCTGGAAACCTAAGGAGCTGGTGGCATAACCAGCTGACAGATGAGGATAGAACAAGGATCCTGACGGTGAMTAAAACAGTTGTTAAACARGAAGGATCAAATGYAATGCAGATTGATGAGCCAGACATGGTAAATCAATTAATTTATGCAATGACAAAAAACTTCATTGGTAGTACTAAAGTCTATTCAGACCTCAATGYCGAAGCTCTTTTAGGCCTTCGATGTCGCAAAATGAGCAACTACAAATGGTATAAAGGCACCTTCCTAACACGTCTTTRYACTATTACAACGTGCGGAGCAGATATYTGGAAGCAAAAGTTTGTTGAAGGTCTTCCGCATTATATTGCTCAAAAGTTCTACCAAACGGCAGTAACAAACTCTACAACCAATCAAATCAATTGGTCAGAGTTAACCATTGGAGATATTACTGCCACGATTCAAGGAATATGCGTCAATCTCTACCTAAAGAATAAGCATACAGCCAAAGTCATCAAAGATCCCGACTACCGAAAGGAATTGGGGACYTTCTGCAAACAATACGGTCTTGACTATGGACCCAAAGATGAAAGGAAGAAGAAAAAGAAATCTTCTAACAGAYGACTCTTCAGCAAGAGTAAATYRAAAGATTCCGAATTACCAAGGCGTAAAAGGAAGAATTACAACAGGTACAAAGRAAAGAAGGATTATTCAAAGAATCGTTCTCATAAATCCTCTATTACTTGTTACAAGTGCAACCGCAAAGGACATTACTCCAGCAAATGCCCTTTGAAGGACAAAATCAATTCTCTGACCATWGATGAAGAAACGCGGCAATATCTTCTCTATGCTATCAGAAGCGAAGAAGAATAMTCTTCAAATTYCGAGTCTTCAACTGATAATGATGAGATCAATCTCATAAATGAAGAAGATTCAGGCGAAGAGACCTTTTTCTCTCAAAGTKATTCCTCTGAGGAAGATGGAATTATTCCCTGCACTGGCCACTGCGCTGGAAAATGCCASSGCCATATCAATGTCATCAGTAAGGATCAAGAGGCTCTCTTTGATCTAATTGAGCAATTACCCGATGAAGGCTCCAAACGAATGTGTCTTATCAAACTTCGGGAAAGCCTTTTAGCTGAAGCTCTTCAAAGGAAGCCGGAATTAAACCTAATAGAATACTCTTTTCAAGATATTCTAAAAATGGTCAAAGGAGAAGCTAGAAAGCCCATCCAAATTGAAGATCTCCACAATGAAGTGAAGACTCTCAAAAGAGAAGTTGCTGAAAATAAGCAACGTCTTTCTACTCTTGAATACGCCTTTAAAAAATTTCAAGAGTCAGAAACCACGGAAGGAGAAACTTGCTCGAGATCTGAACAAACTTTACAGATTGGTTCACCAAGCGGAATCAATTACATTAGTAAAGTTCAAAACCAGAAGTGGATGTCCAAGATTATTTATAGAAGAGAACAAGTGCTCTTTATAGAAGAGAACCGATAATTGCAACTAGCTGCAATTATTGATTTCTTACTATTGTCTTGACACTTGTCTCAACATAGTTTAATACAACAAAAGAGATAAAGATTAACTGACAAGACAAATCCTTGACTGGCATCTTATCTCTTTGGAATCTACTTTAAAAAGTAAAGATAAGCGTGGCCGACAAGGGGCATCTTATCTTTTTAAAAGTAAGAAAAGAAATAAAGTAAAGCGGAAAATTATTACAAACTGACAAAGTAAAGTAAAGACAAAAAGTGAAAACTGATATGACTGTTTTTGGATTGGATACTTGCTTTAGAAGTTTGATGAAGTCACCCGGCTTCTTCTGATTTAGCGAGGATTGCGGATTCTGTATATCATCGTATAGGCTTCTCCGGCGTTAGATTGGGTCGTTCCATCCAGGGTCTTACTCACGGCCTCTCACCTAAACTGCCCAAGGAACACCTTCGATCTTCGTCTAAAGTTGCCTTATGAGATATAGAATCTCTCAACTGAGTCAATCCTATACGCTAACTGCGCTGCTTCGTGGTTGGTTACTCCACATCAGAAGCTTGTCATCTACTTCATCGGAATTCCTTCTGCAATTCCTTCACAAAAACAGACTGGGATAGTGATGATAAGATCGGAATACAATGATCTTATCCTAAAGTTAAAACGAAATTTAAACAAATTAATTTACATTTAATTTACAATAATAATAATTAAACACTTGAGATATCTAGTTTCAGGATCAGCTGGGCTGTGAATCTAGATACGGATCATTGATGTCATAGCCTTCGAAGGGATCGAAATCGTCTTCGTCGTCTTCAACATCATTATTGACAGAGGTGGAGGAATCAGCATCCGTCTGAACATCGTCTGGATCAGAAATCTGAACCGCGACTGTATTGAGGACTGAGTTGAAGTCGGTTTGAGATCCGGCTCCAGCTAGTGAACTCATGACGGCGTTCTTGGCTAGAAGGAAACTCTCGTCTTCTTGCCTCGTCATGTCTTGAAAATGAACATTGGTTTTGAACCAGTTTTTCATCTTCTCGGATTCCAGGTAGGAATAATCAAATTTTTCCCACCACTTGATGCGTAAAGCTTTGCTTAACACTTTGAAGTTGTCATTGGGTCCTAGCTGGAAATTCCAGCAAAAGATCCATGGTATTTAAAAATACAAAGCAAATCTAAACATCTTAGAGAGGGGAGACGAGTAGATASTTTGTTGGAAGAGATGGTACGATCTTTGAACTTCAACCGGAAAAATTTCCTCGGAAATTCCAAAATACGTCCACCAACTTTGAAACCAGTTTGGGAAGTGAGATTTGTAAGCTTGCTTACAAAAAGTCATAAACCAAGAATGGTTGTAACCTTGCAGCCAGAAAACAACATACCACGCTTTCATGTAATCGCGATAGTTGTATGTCTGAGGCTGAAAGGTCCTCGTCAGTTTCTTACCTACAAACATACCCTGTTTCCAGGAGGAAGGGGTAAGGATGCGGAAGATTCTGAGTTTTGAGTAAATGGTCCTGGAAGGATCATTTCTGTGTAGGATATGAGTTATTTCTGCAGATTTGGAATCTACTAGAATAAACTCATAAAAGGTACGAGTTTTTTGGAGATCCTCTGGCAGGAAGTTAAAGCCATGAGGAAATATTTGTTTACAGACTTCTTGGACCGAAGGTCCGTCGAATTCTGGTTCGATGGTTGAGTCCACCAGGGTAGTCTTGGTGAAATAACCATTAATTGGAGGCCTTGGTTGAAAAACTTTTGGCCTTACGATTTGAGAGAATGAGGAAGGATTCCTCTGAACCGTAGGTTTTGAAGAGGTGGCTGCCGTAGTAGGGCGCCTGTTTTTCGTTGTATTACCAAAGGGGCGTAACAACGTGCTTGAGGGAATGGGAAGGCTAGAAGGGCCTGATTGAATAGACAACGTCTTTTGTGAAGAACCTTGCTGGCGTCTGGATACAGTTTCGAACTGGATATCCATGGCGTAGTTCTCTGCACTCATCGGAGATGGTACAGATGATTGAGAAATGGGCCTTTTGCCCTTTGAGGTAGCAGTTCTTGAAGAAGATGCTACAGTTTGAGGAGAAATGGTTGTTTCATTTCTCGGCGATGGGGGTCGCTGATTGTTTTGCGGCGGAGGCCGCTGAATGTTTGGCCGTCTTCGGCCGGGAGGAGGTTCCATCAAAAGGAGGAGAGGTCAGAGCTGATTTTGGGGTTTTCAAGATATGTTCTCTTGAGAGGTAATCAGCAAGGGAATTCTCGCTTCCTTTTATAGGCACAATTTGGAAATCAAAGCAAGACAGTATGACCTGCCACCTTGCAAAAATTTTCTTTGAGACCAGATTTTTTACATCTTTTTCAAAGATGTATTTACTTGCTTTTGAATCTGTCCGCATGSTGAAATCTTTGTTGATAAGATCTCCCTAGAACTTTTGAATGCAAAGTACTATTGCCAATACTTCTTTCTTCACCGTGGAATAGTTTTTCTGGGCACTATTCCAGATGCCTTAATGATAATGGATTATCGTGATTTTGCCATTAACTTCTTGGTTGAGAACACCGCCGTAACCAATTTCTGACGCGTCGGTGTCTACTATCAGTCGAGACTGTTCATCCACTAGAGATAAGCATGGGATGCTTTTCGCCAGTGACTTGATGGATTGGACTGCGCGTGTATGATCTACAGTCCAAGGCTTTGGATTCTTCTTCAATCTATCATATAGTGGCAGACAGATTTTACGGAGATCTTTAATAAAGTCTCCAATGTAATTTACGCAACCCAGAAATCGTTGTAGTTGTGTTTTGTCTTGTATGATATCTGGAAATTTATCCACGAATTCCAGAGACCGTTGGATTGGTTTGATAATTCCTTGATTAATATCATAACCGAGGAATCTAACCTTTGTTTGGAACAATTTGATCTTTGGCTGGGAAACCACAAGACCATTTGTTCTAATAATACTGAGGAATAACTGGAGATGCTTGAAATGTTGATCTACAGTATTCGAGAATACCAGAATATCATCAATGTATACTATTGTGAAATCTTGGTATTTGCTGAAGATGTCATTCATAATCTTCTGAAATTTGGAAGGAGCATTCTTCAATCCGAATGGCATAACGTTCCATTGAAACTGTCCGAATGGAACATTAAAAGCCGTCTTGTAACGGTCATTTGGATGAATCTGAATTTGCCAAAACCCAGATTTTAAATCGAACTTTGAAAATACTTTTGCTGAAGTGATTCTTTTCAGCAAATCTTGTCAATTTGGTATAGGATACCTAATCCACTTGAGTACTTTGTTAAGAGGCTTGTAATTTATCACGAGCCTGGGAATTCCTCGTTCTTTCTCGGCTTGATTGTTCACGTAGAAAGCCGAACAAGACCAAGGGCTTTTGGAAGGACTGATTAGTCCCTTTTTGAGAAGATCTGTTATCTCGTCAATACATGTCTTGACCAGATCTTTGCTCATTTGAATAGGCCGAGCTTTGGTTGGGATTTCGGCCTCTTTGAATTCATCAACATATGGCAGATTAACCATATGCTTTTTTCTATCCCAGAAGGCATTTGGGATGTTTGAACAAACTTCCTTTTCAAGCTTCCCTTGGAAGTTTCGAATTCTTTGCTGGACTGATGGAGTATTAATTTGAATTGCCACCTTGCAGGTCTTGATATCATCTTGAAGAAATTCAATCTGTTTTTCCTTCTTTGCGATGCTATTGATATAAAGACTGATATCTTCTTCAATTGATGAAATATATCTTGGAATCATCAGATGACTGAATTCGAAGATAATCTCTTTGTTGAACTTCTTAGAAACTATTCCTTTATCAGTGATTGAAAAAAGATATAATTGAGTTAAGTAGGGAGTACCTAATATGACTCCTTCTTTAAGGTTTTTAACCAGGATGAAGGTATTGATAAGGCACACGTCGTCTTTGCAGATGTGGACCTTTGATAATTTATACTTGATGTTTAATGGATTTCCACTGGCTCCGCTGAGAACTTCTTTGATTTTTTCAAAGTATTTAGAAGGAACTAATCCTTCTTGGATGACGTTCTGATCGGCTCCTGAGTCGATAAGAGCGAATGTTTCCAGCTGGAAGTCTCTGATTTTGAAAATAATCTTGGACATCCACTTCTGGTTTTGAACTTTACTAATGTAATTGATTCCGCTTGGTGAACCAATCTATAAAGTTTGTTCAGATCTCGAGGAAGTTTCTCCTTCCGTGGTTTCTGACTCTTGAAATTTTTTGAAGGCGTATTCAAGAGTAGAAAGACGTTGCTTATTTTCAGCAACTTCTCTTTTGAGAGTCTTCACTTCATAGTGGAGATCTTCAATTTGGATGGGCTTTCTAGCTTCTCCTTTGACCCTTTTTAGAATATCTTGAAAAGAGTATTCTATTAGGTTTAATTCCGACTTCCTTTGAAGAGCTTCAGCTAAAAGGCTTTCCCGAAGTTTGATAAGACACATTCGTTTGGAGCCTTCATCGGGTAATTGCTCAATTAGATCAAAGAGAGCCTCTTGATCCTTACTGATGACATTGATATGGC
>NW_019104695.1:118575-130572 GCF_001995035.1 Momordica charantia
GCTTAAGATTTTCGTTTTAATTACCACTATTTTAGCTATTATTCGTAAGTTCTGTACAACCCCGACGTTGTTCTTCTATCTCTTTTGCGATTTTTGTGGATTTTTTACATTGCACATCTAGGGCTTTCGAAGAAGAGGAAAATAATACGTAATCGGCGCGAGGGAAATGAATCGATGGAGAATAAAATCGTGTTTTCGAAAACCAATAATACTGGGGGGGCTGATGTTGAAATAGCCAGAGCCAAAAATGAGATCGAGAAATACAGTGAACATGAAAGGTCGAGAGCTAGAAAAATCGAGAGATAGAACATCGAGAGCTAGAAAGATCGAGAGCGAGACATATCGAGAACGAGAGAATCTCCATTGATTTACAATTATCATGAGTGTGCTAGGAAGAGCGAAATCGAGAATCATCGTGATGGATACAGTGAACTTGAAAAATCGAGAGCTAGAAATATCGAGAGCTAGAACATCGAGAGCTAGAACATCGAGATCTAGAAAGATCGAGAACGAGAGAAGCTCCATTGATTTGCAATTATAGGGTGTGAAATAGGTAGAGCAAAATCGAGAGTGAGAAACATCGAGAGCGAGAAACATCAAGAGCGGGAAACCTCTAGATCGAGAAACATCGAGATTGAGAAGAATTACAGTGTTATACATTTTGTATTTGAACTAGTTGCTGTTTCCCTTTCGCTGTCTTCTTAATCCGTGATTATGTATCATGTTCAATTATTAAATTTTTGAACTACTTGCGTGTTTCCGTTTCTCTATCTGCTTAATTTGTCATCATATATCTTGTTCAATTTGTTGCAGGTGCACAATGGACCATCAGTTGAGGATAAGAAGAATGACCACTTTCCGGCTCAAGCTACTAGCATGTCTCACTTGAGCAATGTCAACAGGCTTATCAAGGATAAACTCACAGCAGACCAACTTGATATGTTTCGTAGAAGAACAATATTTGGTCGATTTGTCGACTTGAAGATGATGTTCTGCAGTGGTGTAGTTCATCACTTTTTGTCAAGGGAGGTTGCTGGGAGTAGTGATGATAGCATGAGTTTCTTAATTGGTGGCAACGTGTTGACATTCTCGAAGGATCAATTCATGCTTATAACGGGATTGTGGCGGCTGCCCGGTAAGGTGGTCCAGAAAAAGATTGGAAAGAATAGGTTGCGGAGGAAGTACTTCAACGATGAAGCCTCCATGCTGCTCAAAGAGTTTGTGGAGATTTACAAGCAGACTGATTTCGAGGACGACGAGGACGCCGTTAAAGTGACATTAATTTTGTACACTGAGCTTGTGATGATGGGAAAGAGCAAGAGCAAGTCGAAGGTTGACATCGACTTGTACAACCAAGTCGATGACTTGGACTACTTCAACCATTTGGACTGGGGTTCTGATGTCTGGAGTAGGACAGTTAACGGTCTGAAGCGTGCGATGAATGAAAAAGTTGCGCTATACAAGAACAAAGTAAGAACGAACAAAAAGTATCTAGTACGTATGCATACTCGTTGCACAAATAGGAAAGGTTAGAGGTAGGTTCAGCTTCCAAAAAAGGGGAGTCCGGGTAGTATTTAGCACATAAGACTTGGGAAACAAGAAGGTTAGGATTTTGGAGAAATCTCTAAGCCTCTTTAACCAAGGGAGCTTTATTAAAGCCCTCTAAATCTCTGAAGTTTAGGCCACCCAACTCCTTAGGGAAACACATATGCTTCTAGCTCATCCACTGTAATTCTCCTTTAAAGAGTGGACCCCCACCAGAACCTCACAAAAAGCTGGGAAATATCATCACAGAAAACTTTCAGAAGATGGAAGACACTCATAGCTTAAGTTGAAATGCCTTGACCAACGCTTTTGATGAGAATTTCTTTGCCTCCTGTAGAGAAGAAGCTTCGTTTCTAACCTTGCATAATTTTCCAGATCCTATCCTTGAGAAAGCATCAATCATCTTTTTTTTGACGTGAAAAAGAGGAAGGCCAAGGTAGTTCAACCAAATCCACACCCAAAATAAATTGAAGGTACCTCTATCTGTTAGGGTGGACATTAGGGGGGAAACATGACGATTGATTTGGACAACTTTACACTCGTCTAGAAGCAGAACCATAAGCAGCAAGTGAATTTTTTTTATAAAGGCACTCAAGTTCCTTAACCTTGAGGAAGATCAAACTATCATTAGCGAAAAGAAGGTGGGAGATGATAAGACTCGTCGGAGTAAAAGAGATGTCATGAAGATTACTAGAAGAAATAGCATTATATAACATCATGGAGAGACCTTCAGCACAAAGCAAAAACAAGTAAGGGAAAAACGGATCACCCTAACGAATACCCCTTGTAGGAGTGATAGAGCCTTTCAGATGTCCATTGATCAAGATAGAGAAACGGGCTGTAGATATGCAATTCGTAATAAGGGATATTCAAGTTGGATGAAAACCGAATTTAAGCATTAACCATTCCACTCTATCAAAAGTTTTTCTAAGATTGAGTTTAAGAGAACCATACCATCACGTCCCAATTACTGATTGCCAAGGAAATGAAGGCACTCGTGACCAATAATAATATTGTCACTAATAGCTATATTTTGGATAAAAGTTGATTGTGTAGGGGAGATAATATCATCAAGGATACCTTTAAGATAATTTTCCAGAACTTTGGTCACTATTTTATAGGAGATGTTGCAAAGGCTGATGTGGCGATAGTCAGAGACGAGCTTGAGGTGCTTTGTCTTCGAAACGAGAGCTATATTAGCGGTATTCCACTAATGAAGACTGTTGTTGTTATTCATAATAATCATGCACTCCTCCACTGTTTTAATAGAGCTGGAAAACCGTGGGTCCTGAGGGCCTTGGTGAGAAACATCTACTAAAGAGCTATCTCAATATCCTTCTTTGTAAAGGGAGCAAGAAGCTTAGAGTTTATGGAAGAAGTCACCTTAAAAGGGATGAACTGCCGGATAGACGAAATACCTTCTAGAGAAGGGTTTGAAGAAGTACAAATACTCTCAAAATAGGAGATAAAAGTGGAGTCAATTTCAAAGGTAACTTCTGCCCATTCTCCAAAAGACTTTGAGATTTCTTTGACCATGTTACAATGCTTCCAAATTTTGGCCTTTTTGTGGAACGATTTAGTGTTCCTGTCACCCCATTTAAGCCAATTCTCCCTAGAATGTTGCTTCTAGTAAATTTCTTCCTACTCAAGAAGCCCAGCTAACTCATCTTTAAGTGAATAAATACATTAGAAATCAAGAGGAGGGAGATGACTATAAGCTTCAACAAGAAGAGACTTGTGCCTTTTAATAGAGAGAGCGAACTGTCGAGCGGCCCCATCGGACAAGAGCAGTAGAGATGGCTCTTAAATTTGAGGATAGAGAGTGGGAAGAGTCATGCGAGGTCTAATATCCGACATCATGAATGATAGATCGACAATTCGCGTGGCAAGTCCAGACTTCCTCAAATTTAAAGGGTCGGTGACCTCGGAATCTGCCCAAAGTAGGAGACAAAGGCTGAAGATCCAAGGCTATAATTCTATGGTCATATTTGGATCAATCAAGGTGCCTCACCACAACTTCCTGAAAAAAAGATTAAAAAGAAACGTTACAGAGAAACTTGTTGAGCTTCCTCCATTGTTGATCTTGCACCAGGTAAATTTGTCCCCGGAAAAACCCATGTCTAAGAGGGAGGAAGAGTCCAAAGCATTATTGAAATTTGAAATAAGATAGTCATCTGCATAACTCTGAGTATTCTTTTCATGATGTTAGAGAATTGCATTGAAATCACCACCCACAAGCCAAGGAGAGTCATCTGAGTTGTGGATTCGAATTAATAGGTCCTAAGATCGGTATGAGTAACAGGATGTCCATAAAGGCCAGTGAACCGCCAGGAAAAAGAAGTCCATTTGACACAGGAATCAATATGATGGATCAAGAAGGAGCAAATAGCAACATCAATAGAGTCTTTCCAAATAATATAAAAACCTCCACTTAACCCCCAACTAGCAACAGAGAAACAACCAGATAAGTTAAGACTTAGTTTCAATTTATTTGCCATTCAATCATTACATTTAGTTTCGGAAAAGAATAACCAAATGAGGGTTTTCATGACGGATAAAGTTACAAATTACTTTGAAYGCTCTCGAGTCCCTATACCTTTGGACATTCCAACAAAGTGTTTTCATGGCTCTCGGTGAGGTTGCATCATCGATATGGTTGTAGAGGTGGAGGGTTGATCAGAGTCAATCACATGCTTCTGCTTCTTGGCACCAAGAATGGCAAGTGAGGGTTGGTCAACCTTCCTTTTGAAGATGCAAGGAAGAGCACCATGGGATTAATGCGGGAGAGTTTTTTCTGTGGGCCCTCCCTGACCCTCATTTTCCATTTTAGAAGAGCACCATAATTGGTAAATTTGTCAGCCTTGGACGAAGAGGATGGGGGCGGATTTTCTATAGGGTCAAAATTTGGCAAGTGAACGGTAGGAAAAAAGTTATGGGCAAGAAATCCTTCCTTAGGGAGCAAAAGTGAATCTGCATTCAATTGGGTATTTAAAAAATCCGTAACGGGTCCCAGATTTTCCATAGATTTCAAATTTGTGCAATTTAATTCAGTATTGGAAAGATGCACCGACGGCGAGACCTCAACCACTGGAGAAACAAGTCGGGGCTCATTGGATGAATAAGGAATAGACTGAGTGCTGTAAAGGGGGAGGGGCGACAACCATTAGAGATGAGTCTTTTAAAGAACCTTGAAACTTTAGCCAAGGACCATTGAAGGCGTGAGTCATTAGTCATAGCAGCATCATAAAAAAATCTTGGTGCAATCTTTCAGAACATAATCTATCATACCGCAGTGGTAGCAGAAGTAAGGAAGACCCTCAATTTAGGGCTGCACATTGGTCGGTCGGGTAAGCTTTTAGGCCAAAATCCTCACCAATAGATATAGAGTTGATTTCCAAAAATGGAAACCAACCGACCGAAGTGACGATGCCCTCACTGACCGAATTTTTATCAGTTCGGTCGGTCGGTTTTGGATAAATCGACATCTTTTTTTTTCTTACACAATCAATGGCTGGGTCCCAACGGTAGCAGTGGGGCTCGATGGTGTTGAGCAACGGAAAGTTGGGTCGCAGTGAAAAATCGAACGGTGGGACGCTGAGTGCGGTGATTAAAGAGCGGGAGGTTGGGTGCGGCAAAAATCAAACAACGAGAAGTTGGGTGCGGCAATGTAGGGCTCGACGGCTGTCAGCAAGGTTGACGACAAGGCTGACAGAGAAAAGACACTAAGGGGAGGGGAAAGGGGCGACAAGGCTGACCGAGAAAAGACACTAAAGGGAGGGGGAGGGGGAGGGGGAGATGGAGTGAGAAGATGGAACTCTAAACTAAACCAAAAGTTAAGAAATGTATGAAATGAAACCCTAAACTAAAGTTAAGATAAAAGTGGAAGAACCATGAAAAATACGAAGAGATCGATGAGGGTATGAAAAATCAAAAGAAATGCCAAAAAGAAAGAGAAAACATGAGGGACAAGAGGATGAAATTTGATCGGAAATGAGAGATAAGGGGAGAGGTGAGAAAGTAGAATTAAAAATAATTATAAAAAAAAGATTTTTGAGTGGTTTTGAGAAAACCACAGGCGCCCTTGGTTTTCTCAAAACCACCTCAATTAATGAGGGGTTGAATGACCGTTTTTATTATATTATATATATATAAAAAATAATTTTTTTTTAATACCACCTATTCCGGTCGGGTCAGTCAGTTTTAAAGGATTTTTTTCGGCCAACCGACCGACCGACAATCCCATAGATTCCCGACCGACCGACCACCCCTATATTTTAAAAATCAATCGACCAACCCTATTTCGATCGGTTTCGATCGGTCGGGTCGATTTTACCTCCCATTCTTTTAGCAGGTCTTCGGGAGTCATTATTTTAGCAGGTCTATGAGGTATAATCTTTGCTGTTCAATTTTACCTTTGAAATTTTCATAAATTCCTATTTTGTCTTTCAATTTTTTTATGTGTTGATGTGATGTGGATATTTGGGTCAGGGTGTGTTAGAGAAATTAATCTAATAGATTTTCGAGTAAGATGCTGGGAGAACCCTTTTCGCATTCCTCAATATTGCAAACATATTTTCCGTCATCTTTTTTTCACGATTCATTTTCTCTTCTTTTTCCACAATCATTTATTTCATTTTTAATAAGTATTCTTCTTTTAGAAAAAAGAGGTCTCGAGATATCGAGAGAAAGATTATTGCAATCCCCATAATCCCCATTAAGTTTGATTTCAATTTCCACATTTTCTTCCCATCTCCATAAATTTTTCATTATTCTTTTTCCTTATATTTCTTCTAAATCTCAATCATTCATTCATTTCTACCCTAAAATCCAATGGAACAAGTTTTCAGCCTAAAAAATTTATTTAATGCTATCAAATTAATTGTTTATGTATCAATTATCCAAGCAAAAATCACTTTCTTCTCTTCTTTAAATTTTGCTCTCCAAATCTCTAAATTCTCATTCTCTCGTAACCAAATTTGTACAATTTTCCTTTGCGAGGTATTTTCTTTATATTATTTATTTTAACTTTATTTGAGATTTGTATTAAGGTATGGGTGTACTTGGGATTGTGAGAGTTGTTTGATCATGAACCAATGAAAATGATCGTAGTAATTTGATCTTGAACTAGTGAAAAAAAAAACAATATAGGTTGGATCTTGAACCTGCAAAAGGATTGGTAGGAGGTTTACTCTTGAACTCGTAAAAAAAGTGAACAATCAGTTTGGTTCTCGCTTGCAAGAGAGTCGACACAGTAAAATGCCCAAGAAGGAGTCTTGGGCAGCGAAGGTAGGAATTTCCGAACCATTATAAAAATTTATGGTATTATTTGTTGTCCCTTACTCTTTTTGCTTTCTACATTTAAATTTCGTTTGATATTTTGTTATTCTTGAATTTTAATTTTAAAATCTAAAAGTTGGTAAGCAACTTTATTCACTCCCGCTAGTGTTATCATATCGATCATACAAATAGTACTCATGTTGAATATGACCTTGATGGAGGTTTAGGTTAGTTTCAATATTCAGAAGAATATGATAACTTCACGCATACATGCTTGAAGTTGAAATAAAGGCCTCCAACAATTTTGTGTTGCATCTTCCAACTTCAATTGTGCTTTCAAGCTCATTTTATGGTTTGGACATGATCTCACCAACCGACCCAACAATGATCGATAACAGAATGGTATGAACAAATCGGGAAATAAAAAATAGTGAAATAATTCATATATTTATATTTTGTTCTCGTTTCCAAATTTCGATTGGGATTTCGATTGAAAAAGATGTTAGGCCGGTTCCTCAACAAGGCCATTTATATCCACCCTCTTCTCACAGAGTCGTACGTGGACGTTACCGCTCATACAGCTCCCAACCAACAAGCAGTTAGCCGCTTATGAAAGGTTGACTTTAGCCAAAAAGTTCGGGATTTGTGGCTGGGTAGGGAACCTTGTGTGGCGTCTTCCAATCCACCACAGCTTGCACACACCTTCCCTTGATTCAACTGGGACCATTCTGAAAAGTTCTTTTTATTCTTCTTATTCTTTTGTTTTTTCCCGCCAACTATCTTCTCTTCCTATCACTTCACTTCGTTCGAGAGGTTCGACATCTACTAGAAAAGAAACAATCCACTTCAGATAACCAACCTCTGTGTTGCAGCATGTGGAATGGCCGAAAGCGCTTTACGGGAAAGACGGGTTGTGGCCTATTAAATTAAAAAGGTTGTCCTGGGTCGGGAGTCGCATTGATTTCAGTCGATTGAATCGGTTCTGATCTTTACTGAAAAAGTGAAGACAAGGACCACAACCGGGTAAGAACCCTCAATTCTGCATGAAACTCGTATGTGGACCTATTGATTGACCATAGATGCGACCGCTATCTAAGAGAATCCTAATAGTTCTTCTATCGTTCTTTCAAAGGCAAGATGGCCTTTCTCGAAGGTTGGGGGTTGCTCGAAATCTGTCTGGCATTCCACCAATCCCAAGTAGTTCATTCATTTCCTACACTCCTCCAGCACCTTCACCAAATCAAGCAGGTTCATCTACTTCCGCACAGTTTGTCACTAAAGAAGAATTTTTGAAAAACGGTGGAACTCATCGAAGAGCCCAATATCGTAGTGGTTGTGGTTCTTCAACTTTTTGTTTTGATCGAGGGCGTGGTTTACCCTGTGGCGGATGTTAACGGTTTGAGTCTACTTATCTTCAACTCATGAAGCTTGCTGATCATGCTGCTTTGATGGCGCTTTTTTGCCTTCTATTTGCAAATTAGTAAACGACAATGAAGATACAAAAGCTTTTGCACTTACGAATCCCAAGCTCTCGACCCTTACCCCTGACCCAAATCCTACCTGAATCATCCGGTAAGAATGTGGAGAAGAACTAAAATAGAATGGTCCCACCTACTCAAAACTAGGAGGGATTCTTCAAATATCCCAAAAGGTCTGACTAACAAGCGAGAAACGTCGACTTTTCTAAAGAAGGGGGGCGCACACGAGACCAGTTCGATGTTGAGCGGGCTTCGCTCCTCGTAGAAATTCCAGATCATTGAAGAGAAATAAAAAATTGTAGTTTTCCCCACTCGTTTTGCTAATTCTTATCTAGAGAGGGGCGCTGAATTCGTTCCATTGGGTCGTGCACTTCTCGGTAGCGAACCATTATGTTGCCCAGGCTATGAATACTCCAGTTGCTCAATGAGGTTCAAAATCATATCCTCGAAATGTTAGAGGTCTTGGGAACCGAGCCAGTGGGACAAAAAAAAATTATTATTTAATAATCATTTTATTTTTTCGATTATTATTTAATTTAAATAGCTGCAAGACAAAAACAGGGTGCAAAAAAGCGAAAGCCTCTAGTTTATATTCCGGAGTACTGCTACGGCCGATCTGTCACCCACTCTACTTAAACAACCTAAAGGCTTCGCCCTCCAGCCCGATGCTCATGACACGCTATGAACCTCCACCGTGTCGGGGGACCATGTAGGACATAGCTAGCGGCATCGGCCTACCTAGATACACCTGTGTCACAATGGCAGATCTTTTGAGTGAGGGAAGCCGAAGCATTGGTCAAGAGAGAGAGAAAAGGTCAAGAGGTACTAGTCACCCAAATTCTCGAGTTTGAACAGGGTCTCCAACTTGTTGATTGGAATTGAGCCTTTCGGGCTTTCTGAGAAATCTTTTTCGGTATAGCACTACTCCCGAGATGGGCAAACGCCTTTGATGTCCCCTCCAGTAAAGAACTTTGGACATATGGGAAGATGAGAGCTAGAAAAGACGTTCTAATGGAAAGATCAAGTCAAGCCCAACAAATCTACATGATACTCAAATTGGACCAGAGGTGGAAAGGCCTAGGTGTAAAAACCTAGCTGGAAGGCCAAGGCCCGACATACGGAAGACAAACGACTTGGATCAACTGAAGCCAACTCGAGATCGGTGCCGACTAGTTCTCAGTCGTCAGCTGAGAACTCCGACGAGTGCTTTCCGACGGTTTTGCGAAGGTAGGCCCGAATTTATCCCGTCTTGGTAAAATCTTATAATGGGCAAACAACTCCTCGATTCGACACCCGACCCGCAACAAGGTGCTCAAACCTTGAAGGCTAGGTTTCCTAAAGGCATCAAGATTTGACCTCTATAAATAGAAGGATAGGTTGAACCCTAAAGGTATGCTGAATAACCCTACCCTTGACATTCATCAACTTCCGCTTTTAACTTAAGCATCAGAACTTGTATGACTAGTACCACACCAGTGTTAAGATTTATCTGTTTTGCAGATCAATTTTATATCCTTTTTATTATTAGAGATGGGTGTGAATTTGGTGGGATCTCCAAGGCCAAAATTTTGCATCATCAAACATGCTTCAAAATATAAGTTGTAAAAAATGCTTCAAAATATAAGTGATTTTAGGAAAGGAAAATAGAACATATTATATATATATATATATATATATATATATATATATTTTGTAGGTTGAATTTGGGTTCGTCTATGCTTGAAGAATCATGAAATGTAGAGCTTATACAGAGAATGTAACATATTAACTTGGGAAAAAACGAAAGAATATGATTTTTTTGCCGTGAAAAAGAAGAAGAATATTATTGGTAAATGAATGCAATAGGATTATGCATAGAGGGAAGTCAATAGGATTATGTAACTTATTTATAATTAAATGTTATGGCATACTTAATTATTTATCTAATAATTGATTATCACTTCACAACAATTAAAATGTTTTATTCTTCAAAGAAAATGAAATGTTTTATAATTTCTTTTAGTTTTCTTTTCTTTGTTTTAGGCCTCCACTCTTTCAACTTGTCAATTTCATTTCATCCTATTTTCATTTCAGCTCTCCATTATTTCGATTTCTCGTTTGGATGAATTTCAAATATGACTTCTTTTTTAAATAAAATGACCATTTATCGAAAAGTTTTAATTTTCTAAAAACACAAAATTAAAAACAAAAATTTTTCCCAATAGATTTGTAGTTTTCAAAAACCAAAATTTTGCCAAACGTGCCCGTAGTCTATTATTATTTCAAAACATAGGGTAAAATATTATTGGCAAAGTTGGAAGGAAAATAAAACGATGTATTATATTTAGAAAGTTTTTCATTTTAAAAATTGAATGCAACTTAATTGAGGTTAAAATTTTGTAGATTTTATTTTTCGGAAAAAAAAAAGAAAAGTAAAGGTGCGTTCGGTTGGTAATCAGAAAACATAAATTTGAAAATTTGTTTTCAGTGTTTTCAGATATGTGTTTGGTAGTAGATTTGGTAATTGAATTTCAATTTAAAAAATTGTTCATGTTTAGTAATATATTTGTAAACTAGAAGTAGTTGCAAACTAAATTTTAGTTTAATCTAAACTTATACTAATTAATTTATTAACATTTTTTTTTATGAATTTTGTATAATTGTTATTTTACAAGGTTCATTATATTTTACATGTTTTAATTTTAACACACATAAAATGAGTTTATAATATCAAGTAGTATATTTATCAAAATTTTTATAATTTTTAATGTAATTCTGCATCTTCAAAATTTCAAATTCTAAATCTGAAAACACTGGAAACATTAAAAAATTGTTTTCAGAATTTCTACTGTTTGAATGACAGAATCCGAAAACAGTTTTCAAAAACAAATATCCAAAATCCTGTCAAAGTGAATCTGAAAACAAAAAACAGAATCCGAGTTTCCAACCCGGCCCTAATATATTGGTTGTATTATTTTTTTCACCTTATTTTCAAGTAAACTTTATTTAGGCCTTTTTTTTTTTGAGACAACTTTATTTAGGCTTGATACTTTCATATAATAATAAATTAAAAAATGTATTTTATGAAATTAAGTTCGAGCTAATGTTGGTCCGTGGAGTTTAATATCTATTGTCATTTCTATTCGTTAATTTATATCAATGTATATGGCTATGAGAGATTGTTTTGATTTCTGCTTATTTAGAAGTGTTTGGACTCGCGCGATGAGTCCTATGGTAGAAAATTAAATCTAAAAAATTTACTATAAATATATATTTTTTGAAACACAACACAAATAGAGCCACGAGTGTTACTCCAGACTCTTAAACTTCAAATTTCGAAATACAACCACACATAACTTGAAATAACTAGGAATGTGATCTTAGAGTTATTTTATTACAAAGTTTATTTTGCTTTTCATGAAGCGGGACTTGCTCAATCTTTTGCTTCGATAGATTGTGGTGGTGGAGAAGGTGACGATACTGTGGAATCACAGTATGCTTCAAGAATGTTACTTTCTTCATTAGTGTATCCCAAAGAGCCGAACAATGTAGACCAACATTCATGCTGAATAATTCTAATGGCTTGACAACAACTAGTAATTTCACTGGTGCATGTTTGGAGTTGAACTAGAGATCCCCAACAATCGGATGTCTCGCCATCCAATTTTACCCTTGCTGCTAGACTCATTTTAGGGTTTTGCCTCGATTAAACTATAAA
>NW_019104695.1:131232-195979 GCF_001995035.1 Momordica charantia
GGAAAATAGAACAATATTTTTTTTTTCTACGTTGAATTTGGGTTCGTCCGTGCTTGAAGAATCATGAAATGTAAGAGCATATATAGAGAATGTAACATATTAACTTGGGATAAACGAAAGAATATGATTTTTTTTTTTTAAGAAAAAGAAGAATATGATTATTAATAAATAACAGAAGTTAATAGGATTATGTATAGAGRAAAGTCAATAGGATTATGTAACTTATTTGTAATTAAATGTGTAATGGTTTACTTAATTATTTGTTTGAGCTCGAAATCGCTAAGCTCGAATTAGGTATAGGTCGGAGTAGTCAAAAGGATGTTCGCCGAACTACCAAATACCCTCCTAGAGCACTCGAGGAACCTGCAAAACAAAGTTAGTACTCTGACGAGCAAGTTAGTTTTCAGTTTGACCTAACTTGCTGGTTCTATCTAGGATTGCGTACCTTGCATTTAAGGCAAGAGTTACTATTTATAGAATCTGGGTTCGACAGGAACTCTGACAAACCCTAAAAATGCGGCGTGTTGTCGGGTTCGGAAGAGACAATATTACGGACTTTACTCAAGGTCAACTCGGCTTCTTAGGTCGTACCTAGTTGCCGAACTTAACGTTTTTAGATCAATTTTCATATTTCGCGTGAGTGTCAATTCAACTCACCTCTTCGATCATGACACGTGGCAGACCAAAATTCACACCCAACATTATTTATCTAATAATTGACTATCACTTCACAATAATTAAAATGTTTYATTTTTCAAACAAAACAAAATAAAWAAATAAAATGTTTYATAATGTCTTTTACGTTTTATTTTCTTTGTTTTAGACCTCCACTCTTTCAACTTCTCAATTTCATTTCTTCCTCCTTTTATTTCGCTCTCCACTATTTCAACTTCACGTTTGATTTTCTAATAATTATTGGGAAAATTTTGGATGAATTTCAAATATGACTTCTTTTTAAAATAAAGTGATTCTTTACTGAAAAGCTTAAGTTTTTAAAAACACAAAATTAAAAACAAAATTGTTTCCAATGGATTTGTATTGTTCAAAAACCGAGTTGTTTTCTTCAAAATTAATTAAGATTTGAAAAACTATTTAAAAAAAATTGTTAATAGACTAGCTTAATTTTTTTAAAAAAGTATATATATATATATATATATATATATATATATATATATATATATCAAATGTCCATACGCAGTACGTTATTATTATTATTGCAAAACATAGGAAAAATATTATTGGCAAAGTTGGAAGAAAAATTAAAAAAAATGTATTCTATTTAGAAAGCCTTTCATTTTAAAAAATTGAATGCAACTTAATTGAGGTTAAAATTTCGTAGATTTTATTTTACAAAAAAAGAAAAAAAGTAATAAATTTGTTGTATTATTTTCTTCACCTTATTTTCAAGTAAACTTGATATTTACATATAACAAATTATAAAATGTATTTTATGAAATTAAGTGGAGTTTAATATTTTTGTCACTTCTATTTGTTAATTTATATTTGATTTTTGTTTTGATTCTTAAACTTCAAATTCTGGAACATAATCAACCATAATTCGAAATAACTAAGAAGCCCCTCATGGTTATTTTATTACAAAGTTTACTTTACTTTTCATGGAGCRAGACTTGCATCAATCTTTTGCTTCGATAGATTGTGGTGGTGGAGAAGGTGACGATGACGAAAGATCAATATCAACTCTAGAATCACAATATGCTTCAAGAATGTTACTTTCTTCATTAGTGTATCCCAAAGAGCCGAACAATGTAGACCAACACTCATGCTGAATAATCCTAATGGCTTGACAACAACTAGGGCCTAAATAAGTTTCACCATTGACGAAGAACGTGATAATTTCACTGGTGCATGCTTGGAGTTGGACTAGAGATTCCCAACAATCGGATGTCTCGCCATCCAACTTTACCGTTGCTGCTAGACTCATTTTAGGGTTTTGTCTCGATTCAACCAYAGACGATGAGTATATGAGAGATAGACCAGACGTAACGATAAAGAATTTCAAGAGGTAAGCCATTTTAAGAAAGAAATTGGATATGATGAATCGACCATGGATGATAAGATGCTCAAAAAGCTTTTGTGATCATGAAATAATATAATATGGGGTTTATAGAGTGTAAAATATAGTACTTAGGAAACAAAATAATGTGATTAATTTATGATGGGAATGTAATAAGATTATGTAACTTACAATTAAATGTGTAATGATTTTACTTAATTATTTATCTAATAATTGATTATGACTAACAATAATTAAAACGTTTTCACTCTCTTTTTTCATCCTTTTTAGATCTCCACCCTTTCAAATTCTCAATAATAAACATGGCTTTTCCCATTCATTGTTTTGTTATTTTTTTTATCACTCTTTTTAGGAAAAAAATAGATGGATTGCAAATATGATATTTTTAAAAGTTATTATATATTATATAGTAAAGGTAGATACTTAATGGTGAAAAGTTTGTCTACTATAATGTCTAGTTTAATAAGTATTTAAATTTTTAATTTTGTGTTTATTAGGTCTCTTCCATGTTCGCAAATTTTTAAAATTAACGAGTCTATAAGACATTAAATTGAATCTGAAAATTTTTATATTTTTATTTAATAGATTGGTGGATTTTTTACAACGTTGAATAATTCAATGACCTATCAGATACAAATTAGAAGTTTATGAACCTATCAAATATGAAACTTCAACTTTAACTTCATACGTTTCATGGACTAAACTTATAGTTAACCTATCATTTTTTTTTTCAATGAATTGTAACAATTTAATTCATGTTCCTATACAATAATTCAGTCTCTATAATTTTAAAAYTTGTAATGGTTTAGTCTTTYATAGTTTAAAATTTTCAACAATTCATAAAAAATGTCTTTTAAGTTGCAAGGGATTTTTTTCTTGTTGTGAGTAATTCCATCAACTCCCCCATTAATTTAATTCAAATTCAAATTGTTACGAAGTTTAAACTATATTTACTTTTTTTTTCTTTTTGTTTGTAATTCCATTAACTCCCCATAAATTCCATTCAAATTGTTACAAAATTTAAACTAAATTTACTCCTTTTTTTTTTTTTCTTTTTGTGAGTAATTCCATTAACGCCCCCATAGATCCAATTCCAAAGTGTTCCCAATTCCCTTCCCTCTTTACCATAGCAGTCAAAAAGAAAATAAACATCATGAAATCCATATAATAATCCACACAAAGAAATAAAAAGTCTCAACATCATAATGCAAATCATTCATAAATAAACATTACAACTATAAGAACTTAAACTTCATAATGTTGAGAAGCAAAAAGAAGCCTTCAAAATGTCTAAAGTTCTAAATATGCCTTCAGAATGTTTACACTAACAGACTTTCAAAAAGCCTACAAAAGTTCACAAAAGCATTCAATTCTAAGTACCAAAACAAAGCCTTCAAAATGCATACAATTCTAAATCTGCCTTGAGAATGCCTCAAAATGTGCTCTAACAGATCCAAAGTTTCACAGTTATAGTTAACGACCAAAAACTTGAAGGCAGGTTGTCAGCATTTCAATTTCTTTTCTTCATACAAACCTACAAAAGATGAAAGCAAATGCAKGAGGTAAAAGAAACCATGATTTCAGTACAACAATAGACTACAAAACTTTAACTCTCCCACCCTTTCAAAACTTTTCCTACCCCAGAACTTAATTTGAAAGCCATATTCCTGGGATGCCCCTAATATTTATCGAATGGCAAAACTCTTTTCGAACTTTCATTTGCAGATCCCCTATAATTATCCCTTAATATTGAGGTATCAACTCATTTAGATCCTCTTCTCTCCACCATCCCTYTTTTTTTTTTTCTTTTTTATATCCGTGAGTGTCCAAGCCAGCTTGCCCGCACCTCGATTAATCTYACAGATAGATAGGTGGTCATCATGAGRTTTGAACTCATTCCCTCCCAATTAAACCTAGCCCCTCTAGACCAACGAGCCACCCATGATGGTTCTCTCCACCATCTCTTTTAAGAATAAAAAGCCTAAACTAATACAATTACGACAGGAAAGTTACATGTAAAAAGTAGATATTTACTTGAAAATCTCTTGAGAGGTGTATGAATCAATTATTCTCTTATCTAGGACAGAGTTGCATAGGCTATGACGACCAGATTCCACCTTCCTGAAATTACAATAAAGATTAAATGATATTAAAAAACAWAATAAAGATGAAAAACTTTTATTAACAACTCACATACTTGTTCACCATCTGTGTCGTGAGAATTTAATGCATCAAATGAGTCAGAATTAGAAGCAGGGAGTGAATCATCATCTTCACTTAACTCCAWATTGGTTGTTGAATCATCAAGCATATTCAATTTCAATCCCATGACATTTCCTTYAACTACAGTAGGCTTGACATCAGCTCTATTCAAGTAACCGAACTCCATACTCCCGTTTATAAACATATTACGTGTTATAACAAGATCCCAAGGTTCACTTGATTGATCTTCAATATCCTCTTCATCATTCTCAATCTCTGGAATGTCCCATAAATGTCTAGGTTGCACAAACTGTACCACTTTCCAATTCATTCCAAATTTTTAATCATCAACATAAAAAACTTGTTCTGCTTCATTGACAAGAATGAAAGGTTGATCTTCGTACCATCTACGGGAAATATTGATAGAGACGAAACCTTTCTCATTACGAATATTACTTTTCCTTTGATTTGTGTCAAACCATTCACATTTGAGGAGCAACACACGTTTGTTTCTATAATGTAATTCTAACACCTCACATAATATGCCGTACAAGTGAACTTCAAGTTTTCCATGGAAGGCAGGCAATGATATTCCACTATTTTGAATGGTTTGACCATGATCGTGATCTTTGGTATGGAAACGCAATCCATTAACTGTGCACCCACTATATGAATTTGCACAGCGATCTGGACCAATTGCAAGTGTATGCAACTCGTCAGATATGTTGCCTTCCTGATGTAAAGTTTGAGCCTATATAGATAATTGGTAAAAACTATTACTGACACTTGTATTTATAAAATAAACTGGTGAGAGTAATAAGTTTGCTTASTTGGTTTTTGATCCAATTCGGAAATTGTAATTCTTGCATTGTATGAATATCATTTGCGCCTTTCGGTTCAAGTGTTCCTGCATGTCGCCTATGAAAAGAATGTTACAAGGTTGTAAATGTGCTAATGTAAAATAGTTATACAATTAACGAGTAGTTGAAAGATAGAGACATACTTCAAATATGGTTTTGATTCATCACAGTGACTCAAAATGTACCAATGTGCTAATTCCATCTCTTTTTGAGATAATTGTCGTGATTTTGGTTCTCCTATAAGACGAGCATTTTGCCCAAACACTGATAGTTCACCACTATTCTTGTTTCTGTCACATGAGTCATTATCATATTCACACCTATTCGATCCTGTTTCCTTTCCTTGAAGATACGTGGAACAAAACTTTAACGATTCATTCACAATATATGCCTCTGCAATTGAACTTCAGGATCCGTTTTATCCTTGACATATTGCTTCAAATTGTTCAAGCTTTGTCCAATGGGATACATACAACTGTAACGTACAGGCCCTACCATTTTTGCTTCATAAAAAAGTAGGAGGAAATAACTTTTCAAACTTGCACAATATCTTAACAATTTCATCTTGTAACTTGTCCAAGTCTTGAGATTGTATTGTTTTTGCACATAACTTCCGAAAGAAGATAGACATCTCTGTAATTGTTGTGCATATTTGATCTTGTAAATATGTAAGAATACCGATTGGGAGAAGCCGATGTAATAGTATATGAAAATCATAGCTTTCTAATCCCGAAATTGTTCCTTCTCTAACATTCACACATTGCGATATACGTGAAGGAAACCCAAAGGGAAATTTAACCGATCTTAAGAACTTGCAAAAGTTCACCCTCTCATTAGCAGCTAACGTGTATGAAGCATGTGGTTTTAAATATTTGTCCCCATTTTTCTGAATATGTAGCTCTTTTCGTACTTCTAAGTCCTCTAGATCTAAACGTGCCAATAAAGTATCAGTGGTCTTCCCATCCATGTCTAACAAAGTGTTTAACAAGTTATCACATATACTTCYTTCAACAGAGATAACATCTAACTTATGACGTAGCATGAGTTTTGACCAATATGGAAGTTGAAAGAAAATACTTCTCTTGTTTGGAAGGATTTTTACCAAATCTTGAGAACCTTATAGCCTTTACTTGCTGTAAGATCTCCTCTCCAGTTCTAAGGTCCTAACCTATGTTCTTCATTGCCATCATGCTGCTTGCTTCTACGCCAAACATGATCTATAGGTAGATAACAACGGTSCCCTGTAAAGCAAACTTTCTCTCTCAACTTCATTGAAATTGTATCTTCATTACACATAGGGCATGCTTTGTATCCTTTAGTATTCCAGCCAGATAAGTCACCATAGATTGGAAGATCACTAATTGTCCATAACAAAGCTGCATGTAATTGGAAGTACTCATGCTTGCTACTATCAAAAGCACCTACACCAACTGTCCATAATTGTTCCAACTCTGCAATCAATGGTTGCAAGTATATATCGACTTCTTTACCAGGAGATTGGGGATCGGGAATAAGCAATGACATGAAGAAAAAATTATCTTTCATGCATTTCCAAGGTGGTAAGTTGTACGGGACTAGTACGACTGGCCACATACAATATGGACTTGTATTTCCAAATGGGTTAAAACCATCTAAAGCTAGTGATAATCGAACATTTCGAGGATCTAAAGCAAACCAAGGAAATTCTTTATCAAAGTGTTTCCATTCTTCAGCATCAGCGGGATGTCTTAGGACTCCATCTAACTCAACATGTTTATCTTTATGCCACCTCATTTCATGAGCTATATCTTTTAATAAAAACAATTTTTTCAACCTCGGAATCAACGGAAAATGGTATAACACCTTATGTSGAAGCTTTCTACCCTTGCCATCATTGACATTATATCGAGATTCTCCGCACATTGGACAATGCTCACATTTTTCAAACTCTTTCCAAAATAGAACACAATCATGCTTACAAGCATGGATTAGATTATATCCCAACCCCATCTCAAGCAGCCTCTTATTAGCATCATGATATGAATGTGGAAAATTTGCACCATCAGGAAATGCTGCTCTTAAAAGTTGTAGCACCATGCAAAACGATTTATTACTCCAATTATTTAAAACCTTCAGATGCATCAATTTGACTAAAAATGTGAACTTTGAATATTGTGAACATCCAGGATATAATTGCTTTCGYGCTTCACCTAATACATCCTCAAATGTACTTTTTGTACCTCGCTCATTAATACCTGCAGACAACTCATTGCCATTATCATCATCCAATATTGGACCTTGTAGATCATTTTTTTCTTTGTTAACAGAATATGTCGGTTCACAGTGAGGTCATACAACTGTTTTTTTGTTTACTGAAGAAGGACCTGGTTCAGAGTGAGGTGGCACAACCGTCTCCTTATTAACAAGAGATGTCTGCTTAAAGCAAGGTGACACAAATGCTTCAGGTTCCTCTCCATGAAAAATCCATAGGTTGTATGTAGGGGATATTCCACGCATGTACAAGTGMTGTTCTATACTTGTAATATCACCATAAAAAGAATTCATACAGTACGTACATGGACATCTTGTCTTTCCTTGTGCATTGAGAGTATTTTTAGCCACCTCTAGAAAGGAGTTAACACCATCTACATACACTTTGCACTGTCTATTTTGAAGTTTCATCCAATCTCTATTCATTCTCTTTTAATTTCAAACCAAGGCAAAGTTGCTTGTGATTTGAATATGTAGAAGTTCCAATCTCCAAGCTAACAAGTAAAAAAAAAAAAAAGAAATTTCCCAAAAGCACATTAGTGAGATCATGAAAATCAAATCAAATATTGTTGTTCATACAAAAAAGCCACAAATTCCCAACCACTGTTTCAGTTTATAACAAAGACACCACAAAAATAAGTAAACGAAGCCTCTCAAATCCCAATCTCAATAATCAAAGCCAGCCATTTTGGGGGAATGCAGAATCAACAGGTCAGTAAATCAGCCCAGAAGAATGARAAATTCAAAGCCAAGAAAGAACTACGTAGGAGGAGGTAAAGAAATCCAAAACAAGAAAAAAACTAACCTTTTCAAGTGAACATAGATGTTGTGGCAGTGAATCGGAGTTGGAGGCGGCAAATGCGAAGAGAAAACTGAAGAAGATTGGTGCATAATCGAAAGGAAAAGTAGGGTTTTGTAAAAATAAAGAACCCATTTGCCGACGATTAAGTTTCGTCGCGGAAGATCTTTTTAGCAAAATTTTTGCAGAATTATTGTGAAGAAAAAGGCTTGTACTTTGTACTCTGGAAGCGTTTGACATGGCTCCGCTTTTCTTTTTTCTCTCTCTTTCTCTCTTCTAACTAAGTCTGTTTTTTTAGTACTTCTAAATCTCTGTTATCCACTTTCTTATCCGCTGAAATAACACGTATAATTATCCTACCTTCCTAACAAGAATAACGAAAAATCAAAATAATTGATGTACAGAATTAAGAATGTTTATCTTTTATTATAATTTCAGAAAGACAAAACTTTATTTCAATTCTAGAATATTTCGAATTTAGTCCTCTGAAGTTCAAATCCAMTGCGTGAGTGTAGTTTAGTGGTAATTGACACCAACTTCTTTTTTTAAGTCGGAGGTTCAAACTTACATACCCCAATTGATTGTACTAAAATAACTAACTATCTATATATATATATTTTTTTTTTAATAAAACTATCTATATTTATTTATTTATTGTAGAGTAGTATAAATGTGGGGAGTTCATGTACATCAATTACCTACATCTGTTATAATAATAATAAAAAGAGATGTATTTTGATCCTTSAGGTTTGGGCCCTGGTTGGTCATTAAATTTAAAAAACATCATTTTTTTCGCGTGAGATTTTAGTGAAGTTTCAAAAGTGACATCTTTGGTCCCTAAAATATGAATTTAGTTTTTAATTGGTCTCTAAAGTTTGAATTTAGTTTCTAATTGGTGTCTAAGTTAAATTGATTGTTAGTTAACATAATGACATCCTTAGTTCGCTTTTGCCTAAGTAGAATATATGTTAACTGTCACATCATCATTTCGTCAAGTTAATTAATGGTCAACTGAATTTAGGAACCAATTAAAAACCAAACTCAAACTTCAAGGATCAATTAGAAACCAAACTTAAACCTCAAAGATCAATTCAAAACCAAACTCAAACTTCAGGGATCAATTAGAAACCAACCTCAAACCTCAAAACCAATTAAAAACTAAATTCAAACTTTGAGGTTTGGTCGACTCAATTTAGGGACCAATTAAAAACCAAACTCAAACTTCAGGGATCAATTAGAAACCAAACTTAAACCTCAAAGATCAATTAAAAACTAAATTCAAACTTCAGGGATCAATTAGAAACCAACCTCAAACCTCAAAAACCAATTAAAAACTAAATTCAAACTTCAGGGACCAAATATGTCACTTTCGAAACTTAACGACTAAATAGAAACTAAGTTTAAATCTAAGAGACCAAAAACCAAAAGCGGTGGTTTTTTAAACTTAAAACCAAATAGAAACCAAATCCAAACTTAAGAATAAAAAATTTATCATTTTTAGTATGACAATAAAAAATTTTTAGATCATAACATACATCATCTAATTTATTATTCATATGCAAGTTAAAGGACTACTTATGAGCATGAGAACCGCTTTTAAGAAAAAAATTTCATTTGAAAGGTAGTGATCGATTCACTTACATTGATTACTCCAATTGTACAATATGAGTCTTGTCATGTTTTTTTAGGCCAAACACAAACTTTGTGTCAAGATAAATAAAAAGCAATCATGTTAAAAGAATTGATAATGTGATGGTTGCTTCTTATAACTCCAGTATTCATTTTGTGTAATCCGCTGGAAGATATCCACTTCGTCTTGATACTTCACTTATATCATGACTAGATGTTACCTCCTAAGCAAACTCAGCAAACTAAGCAAAACAGATAAGGATATTGAGATTCCCTCTCAAGTTAATAATTATCTCATTCTTAAAATTACTACAAAATTTTGAGCTTCATCCCTGTTTCGAGGAAAACAAGTAAGAATGGATACATTATCTAATCTCAGGCTGTATCTTTTATCTCTTATCTTTTACTCTAAAAAAATCTCAATTTAGAGAGATAAATTGCTAACCTATCTTTTTTTTTTCTTATACATATTTTGAATTTTATTAGAGGATAGGATAATAACAAACTAAAGATATGACAATCACATTAAGATTCTCCATAAATTGAATTCAATCACCCTCAGCATGCCAACTCGAGCCTAGTTCAATTAATTAAGGTACTTATCTTTGATTAAGAAGTCGTAAATTCGAATCACCACCCCCACATGTTGTACTTGAAAAAAATCACACTCTTAGCATAGCACTCCCTCAGGCTCTTCTATTTAGCATCATTCTCCTTCTGCAACGGTCAACAATCTATTTCAACTTCTAATTTCTCTTCTGCAAATAGTAATAGTAGTAAAGTTAAATGGTATAAATGTTGGGAAAAAATTACTCGCTACTATTGATTTCCTTTGTTTCGATCCTTAATTCTGGAAATGTGTATATTTCAACTATTACTTTTGATCCTTAATTTTGGAAATGTGTACATGCATATAGGACATTTTTATAACATTTAGAGTTGATTTATAACAAAAACTATGATTTTGTGCAGGAAATTGCTGAGCTAGGTGTCTGATGCCTTATCCAATGTGAAACAAACATTTTGATGTATTTGACTTCTCCTAATCCCTCCATGTGTCATCCATGTAAAGAAAGATGTCAAGTCAATAACAAATTAAGTTGAAGAAGTTTTGAAGGGATCTCTCCACGAAAAACTCAACTCCTTAACCACCTTGAAGTTGCCTATAAATTGAGTAACCTCCTTCACTTCATTCATCATCCAAGTGATTATTTCAAGCTTTCTACACTTTGCTCTCAACCTATTTCGTTTTTTTTTTTAGTTTTGTTATTTTCAAGACTTGTTTTATTTCAAGTTTATGCTTAGTTTTCGGCTTGTTACTTATCAGTTGTAAGTTTTGAACTCCATTTAAATTTAATTCCAGCAAGTTTATTAATCTTCATCTCCATTCTATTTTTCTATGAAGTTTGCAATCACACAATTTTGTGGAATCGATCGAGTATTGTCTCGCAAATCTTGAAAGAGAACGAGTAAGGGTCTTTTGGGTTACAACTTGTTTTTATTCTATTCTTCTTTAAATCATGTCTTTCATTTAAAACATCGTTCAATTCTGTTTTCTCTCTAAAATTATGAGCTAAACTTGTTTTCCTAAGCTTGGTTATGGATGATTAGCTAAAGTTTTTAAAAATCCAGCAAGTCAAAAGGTGTTTCTCTCTTCTTTTATTATTAAAAGTTGTTTTTAAAGAAATGATTAATTTGATTGATTAATGTTCTAAGCAAACATCGACATATTAGGAATGAGTTTATACCTTCAAAAATCACTTAGACATAAGAAGATGGCGAAGCAGAACCGAGAAAAATATAAGAGGTGTTTGGCGCCTAGTTGGAAAAATTTTGTGTATTTTTAGCTAACTTGAAGTAACTAGGTTGAGTTTATTCCATTGAGTTTTTAAGCACCAAAAGCAACACAATTCTTGATATTTGTCACCTTAAAAACAATTGCAAAGTCGCCAATCAATATTATTTTTATTAAAAAAAGGCTTCATTAGTCTCTATGGATTGATACTCGGCGTACTCATTCCATTTTATTACTTGTGACAAATGTACAGTCACGCTCTATCTATTATTTCAAATTCAAAATCCCAAACAACTATTCGACAACAAAATAGCTTATAGCCCGAGTTCACCTCAATCAATAATCTAACTACGAACCATTTTCCCATTCCACAGTTATTCAGCGAATCCCAATATCCAAACACCACAATAAAGGAAATATGAGGAAGCACAATAAACAACACAAGAGATTTATACTGGTTCACCAACTATGGCTATGTCCAGTCTTCTGCGATGTGCGAGTTTTACTATGATTGGAATAATACAATGGGCATACAATATCCCTCAATACTCTCTCTAGATGCCTCAACAAATACCACCTAGTTTTTTAGGTAATATAATACAATAATACGAGCCTAAGAATACAAGAATAAACCTCACCAATAGACTCGAGAACAAGTTGTCGACGACGCACTACAACCCGAGAACTCGATCACTTCTCTACTGCCTTAAAATTGCCTCCCACACCTCTAATTTGTGCCACTTGAAAAAACCTAACGTAAAAGAAAACAATCCGTTTATAAAATGTCGCAGTGTTGAGATGTTGACGCTGTGAACACCACAACATCAAAAAGACTCGTGCACGCTTTTTTTTTTTCAATTTCGCGACGACACCACGACGTTATAAGGCAGCTGTGGCGCTGCTCTCTCGACCAACAGCCCTGCAGCATGCCTTCATCTCTGTTTTCATTATTCGTCTCCATTTTTTCTCAACTTATGCAACATTGTAACCTCCTTCTTCTCTCTTTTTTGTCTATTTTTTTTTCCAACTTAATACAACTTAAGTTTACAGTATAAAAAATACATCTCAACAATTTAAAGGTACATATATGTATACATTTCTTGCTTTTTATTTTTCATAGTTTTAAATGATTGCCAAGAAGTCGCTTAATATTTATTGTTTTTTTCTCTTCTATTATTTCATTTCGCGTCTTATTTTCTTCTAATTTTAAATGGGGGCGACTTTTCGGCAGTCATTTAAAACTATGAATATACCTTTAAATTGTGAAGATGTATTTTTTTATGCTGTAAACTTAAGCTATATTTAAGATGGAAAATAAAAAGACAAAAAGAGAAAAGAAAGAAGTTAAGGTGTTGCATAAGTTGAGAAAAAAATGGGAACAAATAAAAGGGATAAAGAAAGAGGTGAGAAGGTGTAGGGAGAGAGGAAAAAAAAGAGAAGAATCGTCCAACACTTTTTTAGAAAACTAAAAGAGATTTTGATGAGACTCTGAGTTTTAGTAAAATAATTAGAAAAAGGAATAGTCAACACTTGTCTTTCTATTATGGGACCAACATGAGGGTAAGGAGCACAATGCTCCTTAATGTTAAGGAGCGAAGTTTTTTCCAGATACAAATGAGTATTTGTAAGAAAAAGAAATGAAAATAATAAGGTCACAAGATATAAAACAAGACTAGTTGCACAAAGTTTTTTTTGCAAATACCTGGTATTGATTACAAAGAGACATGTTCTCCGGTGGTTGATACAATTACGCTAAGATATTTAATTGGTCTGACTGTTTTTGAAAGTCTTGATATGCATCTTAAGGATGTTTATATGAAAATCCCCGAAGAATTTAAGGCCCTGTTTGGTAGGAGATTTGGATCCAGTTTTATGTTTTGAAAAACAAGGGATAAGATGGATACAATGGGTTTATGTTTGGTAGGCCCAAATTTGAAAACAAAATCCAAAAACTTGAATTCAAAAAGCCAAAAATCTGAAAACAACTAAAAGTTATTATCAACCTTTTCAGATATCATATCCCAAAATTTTGAAAACACGGGATCCAGTTTGACGGTTTTTTTTTTTTTTGGAATACGACATGTAGGGGTTATGCATTCATTTTATTTTTATAAATTATAATTTTTTTATAATAATTAAATTTTTTTTAAAAAAGCTAATTTTAATTATTTAATTAAATAAATTATACAATTAAAATATGATATATATTTATCAATAAATTTTCAAATCCAACCAAAATATTATCGTGTGACCTATTTTATTTTTGAGTACATTACCAAATACCATTTCAATAAATTCTTAAATCCATATTCAATTTCTGAATTTGCTACCAAACACATATTTGAAAATAGTGAATACAATACCAAACACAGTTTCAACAAATCCTTAAATCCAGATTCAATTTCTGAATATGGTACCAAACACATTCTTGAAAACACTGGATTCATAGAATACAACCCCTGTTTTCATTGAATCCCTTGTTTTCAAATTCATGTTTTCAGATCACCAACCAAACACACCCTAAGATACTCGAAACATATAATCCAAGTTCTCGGGGAATTATATGTTGCGGAAAAAAAAAATAAATCGATCCTCTTGTAAGTTCTTGAAACATGAACTATTTGATTTTCCCCTTCCACAGTCTAAAAGCAGATAAGTAAGTAACAATAACAAATGAATAAGAGATAGGGATAGAAAAGCTTAACACCACAGGGACTACGTCCCTATCTTGGGACTACGTCCAGTCTTTTACGAAAAAACAGGCTAAACTATAGTTGGGAATATTACAATGGAGACCTCACTCAACATATTACTATCTTGCTTCTAAGTACTCTAACAATGGCTACCTAGAATTACACAATTGAAAATACCCTCACTAAACCCACGAGATACAAACACCTTTTTTTTACACACTGCCCACACCCACTCAAGTCTCTCTTATTTGGATTCTGTGATAATGAACCCTTGACAAAAGGGTTCTATTTATAAGAGGTCAAATATCTCAATCCTTATAGGAAATCAATATTGTAATCCTTATAAGACAATAATATCCTACTCCATGTAGGAATTGGTAGTAGTGTTGAAAAATTCTTTTTCTCGTACGACACGGGTCATCTGTTTTGGCTTTATTATCCCAACAATCTCCCACTTGGAGACAAAACATCGATCTTGCCTCCCACTGCAACAACAGTTTCTGATAATCTTGGAAAACTCCTAGGCTTCTTCTGCAACAACTTCTGATCTTCTTGAAAAAATCTTCAAGCCTTCTCCTGCAAGTTTAAAAATATCAGCAATCACTGGTCTCATATGTCTTTGCCCTGAGGTCGAGAAACACAGCCACGTGCTCCCACTCAAACTAAGTGGTGATATCTGAAGCTTCCTTCTTCATTCTCAAACATTGATTCTTAAAGAAAGAACTTCCCACTGATGACTTGACAACTCTATTCAAGCCTGTTGCCAGAATTGAAACTCCATTCTTTACCTCAGCACCGATTGGGTTCATCTTCTCTGATGCAACTGTTCGCTGACGCGACTTCATCAATTCACCCATCCGTCTGACAACTGGAGATAATCCCTAACAACCTAAGGAACCTGTTCTCGTTTTTTGACTTCCCAATTGCTGTTCCTGAATTGATGGCAGATCCTCCTGATCTGTTCTAGTTGTCTTTATTGCTGGTTTAGTCCTACCTCTTTGGACACCATCTGCAACTTGCATCCACTGTTTCAATGATCCTCTGGCAACATTCAACTGCGATGTGTAAACAGTAGATCTTCTATGGCCAACTGCCACCAACTTGGATCATTTGGTGAGCTTCCTGGTTCCCACCAAACTCTGATAACCATCATCGTCCAACTTACCTGTAGAGATAAGGTTCATTCTGATACTGGGTACATACTTGACATCTCGCAGTAATAACTCAGTCCCACTATCGGTCTTCAATCGTATATTTCCAACCCCTTTAGTATTGGAAAGTCTTCCATTCCCCATCCTCACGTGGCTGCAATTGCCTCTTCTGAATGATGTGAATAATCTTCTATTTGAAGATATGTGTACTGAAGCTGCACTGTCTATTACACACTCCGATTAATGGTTTCATGTTTTTGTGTTGCTTTCAACACAGACGAGGGCATCGTCTACAACTGCATTTGATTCAGCCATGTACCTTTTCAGATCCTCTTTTAATATTCTACAATTTTTCTTGATATGGCTTTTTTTGGGGCAATGAAAACATTCAGCATCTCTTTTTCAATCCCTCTTACTATGCTTTTGCTACCTRTCATCAGACGCAACCTTCTCTTTACCTTTTTCGACAACCAATGCTAAGTCTTGTTTGGAAGTAGATTATTTTCCACTTCTCTTTCKGCGAATTTCTTCAGCAATTGCCGCATCAAAAGTTTCTGAAAATTTCAAAGATTTGTCTCCTAACGAATTGGACACTACTGTCTTCATCGTTTCCCAATTTTCAGGTAAAGATGTTAGCAACTGAATAGCATTCACTTCGTCACTAAAAGTAATCTTAAYTGATTCCAATTGATTGATTAATTTTGTATCCTCATTTATGTGGGAATTGACAGAAGTATTCTCTTCCATTTGAATGTTAAAGAATCTCCTTACAAGATATACYTTATTATTAGCTTAGAGTTTCTCGTACCTATTCTCCAGTGCTTTCATCAGATCTATTGCTGTYGTTTCGTTTGCTACGAGACTTGACACATTCATCGACAAACACAATCTTATAAAGGTAACTGCCTGTTCATTCGTCTCTACCCAATCTTCATCTTTCATCCCTGCTGGTCGTTCCTTTAAAGCTTTACTCAACTTCTTGYAGGTTAAGTAATYCTTAATCTACATCTTCCAATATCCGAAATTGGCCCCATCRAACTTCATGATTCCTTCAAAATCTGACTTCTCTTCTGATCCCATGATCTCTGAACCAAACGCTCTGATACCAATTGTTGGGAAAAAAAAAGATAAATCGATCCTCTTGTAAGTTCTTCAAACAGGAAATATTTGATTTTTCCCTTCCACAGGCTAAAAGCAGATAAGTAAGTAACAATTACAAAGGAATAAGAGATAGAGATAGAAAAGCTTAACACCACAGAGATTATACTGGTTCGCCCCTATCTTGGGACTACGTCCAGTCTTCTACAAAAGACAAGTTAAACTATAGTTGAAAATGTTATAATGGAGATCTCACTCAAGATATTACTATCTTGCTTCTAAGTACCCTAACAATGTATACCTAGGATTACACAATTGAAAATACCCTCACTAAACCCACGAAATACAAATTCATTTTTTTTCACACAYTGCCCACAACCACTCAAGTCTCTCTTATTTGTATTCTGTACTAATGAACCCTTAACAAAAGGGTTCTATTTATAAGAGGTCAAATATCTCAATCCTTATAGGAAAAATATTGTAATCCTTATAAGACAATAATATCCTACTCCTTGTAGGAATTGGTAGTAGCGTTGAAAAATTATTTCTCTCGTAGGACACGAGTAATCTGTTTTGGCTTTATTATCCYAACATTATATTAGATAAAATTACAGAGATTATTATATGGATTAAAACAATCAGGATGAATGTGGTACAATCATTTTAGTGGATATTTGTTGAAAGAAAGATATCAAAATAATCCCATTTGTTCTTGTGTTTTTATAAAGAAATCACAGTCGTGATTTGCTATTATAACTGTACATGTTGATGACTTTAATATAATTGGAACTCCTGGAGAGCTTTCAAATGCTATGAGATATCTTGGGAATGAATTTGAGTTGAACGATCTCAGAAAAACAAAATTTTGTCATGGCTTACAAATTGRGCATTTAATAGATGTGATATTTGTGCATCAATCAACTTATACAGGGAAAAATTTTAAAAATATTTTAAATGGGCAAATCACATTTATTGAACATTCTATGGAAGTTCGTTTACTTAATGTGAAGAAGGATATATTTTGACCTCAAGAAGATAATGAAGAACTTATTGGTCCTGAAGTACCATATCTTAGTGCAATTGGTGCACTTACGTATCTTGCTAATAATACAAGACTAGATATAGCATTTTCAGTTAATTTATTAGCCAGATATAGTGCTTCTTCTACAAAAAGACATTGGAATTGAGTTAAGCATATACTTCGTTATCTTCAAGGAACAATTGATATGAGTTTGTTTTATTCAAACAAATCAAATTTTGATATAGTTGGTTATGCARATGTTGGATATTTATCTGATCCACACAAAGCTAGATCTSAAACAGGTAATTTGTTTACATATGGAGGAACTGCTATATCATGACAATTGGTGAAACAGACCATCACAATCACTTCACCAAATCATGCTGAAATTCTTGCARTACATGAGGCGAGTCGAGTATGTGTATGACTAAGATCAATGACATAGTACATTCGTGGAACATGTGACTTGTCTAATGTAACACCTCAGGCCTACGATTCTAAAGCTTCAAGATTGAGCTACTCAAAGCTTTAGGGACGGCTACTTTTTCTGGAACGACAGATCCAGTTGATGGGGTGTCGAGTCGAGGGAGTTTTAAACCGAGATTTCGGGAGTCGAAAACTTTAGAGCGAATGTAAATTTTCCRCAACAGATTATGAGTAACTTGAGCCAGTATATAAAACCTTCTGGTAGTCAGCAGTCCGTGCAACAAGTGGAGTCAGCTTCTAGTTATACTAGATTTCCTGTATGAARGAATYATGGTAAGTCGCACAGGGGTGAATGCCTTTGGAAGCATTACAGAACATGTGACATCCGAGTAGAAAAGAGGGGTACATGAATGAACCGATACCACATCCGAATGAGAGGGATCCCTGAGACCATGGAAGCGTGGTCAAGAAAGGCTTAAAATAATTGATAGTCACTATCTATACTAACAAAGTGCACCTTCCTTTTCGGTAGTTCAATCATAAGAACTCTAAAGTTAAGCGTGCTTGACTTGGAGCAATCTTCAGCTGGGTGACCTTCTAGTTGCTTTACTAGAAGCATGTGAGTGAGGACAAAAGTAGTTCAGAACTAGACGGTGCCGCAACCAAGTCRCAGAGGAATGCCGGGTCGATTAGGGCTAAATCCGGATTCCGAATCCTGGGCCTGGGGCATTACATCTAATCTTCCAATATTATTATACGAAGATAGCACAACATGTATAGCTATAACAACCTTTGAAAAATGCTCAAGTGATGTGTTRGTTTTCGTTCGATAAGATACTAACCTCTTGTAGTGTCGCAGCGGAATCCACGAAAACCAAGTCACGGTCGGAGATTAATCACGAACGGAAAAATATCACGATTCACCGCCTGAATTCTTCAAATGGTGAAGAATTTTGAGACAATCCAACTCGGTTCTTTCTCTGTGTTTTTTACAGGAAACTCCCTCTGTTTTCCAGGAAAATTCTCCCGTGTAACATACACYCAGTGAGAGAGAGTGGAGAGATTTTAGGGGAGAAGCAGTTTCATAACTTCTCCCCTATTTTGAAATTCAAATTCAATTTGAATTTATTTATTAAAATCTACATCTCCCACTCGCACACAATGTACTTTCATTATGGGTGAACCACACAAAAACTATGTCTCATCTTCTTATGGGACTCTGTTAATGTCTCAAAAACAGGAAACACATTCCAGTTCACCAGCACTAAAAATCATACAATAAAAACAGGTCGTGTGACCGTCATAYTTTAATTTTGARAGCGAGTCACTTTACAACTATTAAGTATGTAAAGTAACTTAAATAAGTGAGTAGATTCAGTATGAAGTGCCCTAGAGACATTTAGTCACATTTATCACAACTCARGATCTCTTTTGAAATATTAATTTCATATATGTGTGTATTCACAATTATATTACAAAAATATAATTGGTCGACCTGTGAATACATTATAATGTGACACTCGAAATGATCCTCCATTTCCTAAAAGATTTCCATTCCCAAACAATTGCGTTCTTTTTAGGTCCCATTAGATCGAATCATTCATGACCATTGGCAACCTTCCTAAGAAAACTAACATTGCAATAGAACTTCCAAAATTTAGCCAAAAAGGTCATAAGGGTGCTTGTGGAGATTTCTTAATCTCACGGGTCTCACAGTTAACTTCTACTACCCTTGGTGGTCAAATAGTGAACACGTGGTATGAAACACGTGTTACAGTATTTTACTCTTTGCCGTTAGAGCGTATGTCTCAGCCAAATACTGTACAGATGATAGTTCATATATACTTAATATCTAACTTGAGTTCTCAACTCTACCTTAATAATTTATCAACTAATGATAACAGGACTTCCATCTAGCATTCAAAGACAATTTAAGGTGAATAATGAGATTTGTCACATTTGATCATAATATGATCTCATCTTGATCAAATATCAAGGCGATATCTCATTTTAAGCTAGCACTTGCTCTCATATCAAGGCGATATCTCATTTTTATTGTACTACTACRACAATAAAAATGCTTAAAATTATCTCATTTCTAACTGACACACAAGTCATAGAAGCGATTGCTCGTGTGAGAGAGCCAATCTACTGTTCGACATACTTCTCATTAAATGTACTAAACATTTTGTGTGTATGCATARTAAAGTACAAAACTTTATTCCATAGTTTAAAATACACAATACAATTTGTTCAGAAATACAAACTTAAAGCCTTTGCAATCCTAAATATTTAATGTGGCTATTAAATACATCTCTAGGAATAGGCTTAGTAAAGGGGTCCGCAACCATGTTGTTCGTTGATATATATTGCACATTTACTTTCTTTTGTGCAATCATATCTCTAAAAAAATTGTATTTGATATCTATGTGCTTTGTCTTAGAGTGATATTTGGGATMTTCGTGAAAGCTATAGTAGCCTGACTATCACAGTTTACCAATACTGAGTCATGCGCACTTTCTTTAAATCCCAAATGACTTGAGAATCTCTTAAGCCATACTGCTTCTTGTACCGTCGCTGAAAGTGCCATAAATTCAGCTTCCATTGTAGACAAGGCTATACAAGTTTGTTCCTTGCTACTCCAAGATATTGCTCTATTATTGAGTAAAAAGACATATCTCGACGTAGATTTCCTTTAATCCATATCTCCTCCCCAATCAGCGTTCGARCAGCCTTTTAATTCCGAATTGTTTCCTTGGTAGCACAGCGAATAATTCATACTGCCTTTGAGATACCGAAGTATTCTCTTAACAGCCTTCCAATGGGGTTGGCCAAGGTTTGACTGGTATCTGCTTACCATGCTAACGRCAAAGCAGATATCTAGTCTCGTACACATCATAGCATACATGAGGCTTCACTATGGTAAGGAACTTTTCTCATGAGCTCTATTTCCTCAAGAGTCATACGACACATTCTTTGACTCAAATTTTTGCCTTTTGTGATAGGAGTGTCAATAGGTTTGCAGTCTTGCATATTATACCTTTCAAGAATTTTCTGGATGTATTAGCCTTGTGACAAGGCTAACATCCTTTTGGAGTGATCTCTTTCAATCTTGACTCCAAGTATATAAGCTGTCTTACTCATATCTTTCATTTGAAAGTTTGAGGATAACCATTCCTTAATGGCTAACACATACTCCTTATCCTTTCTAGCCAACAATATATCATCCACATATAGTGAAAGAATCACAAASTTATATTTGTTTGTTTTGACATACACGCAGTAGTCCTCATCGATCATATGAAAATCATATAAGATGATTACTTGGTGAAATCATGTACCACTGTCTCGAAGATTGTTTAAGGCCATAAATTGACCTCATTAATTTACATACTGAAGGGATTGGATCTTGCAGCGGAAGCGCGCGAACGTGTGTGCTTCGATCTTGTCTTAGAATTACAACAAAGAAAAGACATAAGCATTAGTAATAGGGAAGTTAGTGATACATACCTTCGAAGACAACYCTTCAATGAAGACAYCAACGCTACCACAAAGTCTTCCTCGCTATCCTCTGGATCTTAAGAACTCGRTTTGTGGRAACCGTCTTATAATTGAAAGGGAGATCGAGAGATTAAGAGACAGATTTCTCGTTTGGAGTTTCRGAAACTCAACAACTGTGGAACCGGGACGAAAGAAAAGGGAAATCCTTAGGGAGGAAGAGTGGTGGGGAAGTCACACACTCTCCCACTTCCCACCATTAAAGGTGGGAAGTGGGGAAACCTCCCCACTTCTCACCATTAAAACAATTAAAACAATTTGAACAATTTTAATTAAAACAATAATTAATTAAATCTAATTTAATTAATTACAAAAAGGAATTATTAATTTAATTTAATATAATTTAATTTAACCAAATTAATATATCTCATTAATTTAATTAAATCATATTTAATTAAATTAAACTTAAATTAATCAACTATATTAGAATCAAATTCTAATATCCATCTCTCTCATAATTTTGAATCCAATTCAAAATTAACTTTATATTATAATGTATCAACATACATTATATTAATTGCATCTCATACAACTAACATTAATTCTCTTTAACTAATTTGAACAATTCAAATTCTTTTAAAAACTAATTGTTCTTAACTATCCTTTACGAGCAAGCAAKGAGACCTAATAGACCTACAGATCAGAAGCTCCAAACTCACTCAAGATTGAGATCCAGTTACCTGATCATCCTATTGAAATATTAATCTATTAGCTAATGGTGTTACAGTTAAAGATTAATTATTTCGTGGTCCGGTCTTATACAAACTCATTGTATAGGATACCTCACTCACATGTATCCACACGAACGACCTTGATCAAGTCATTTGTAACTATTACAAAGTGAGCYGTATCYATAGTGTTACCAGGATAAGGTACTCAATTTTATCCATATACTATAGACYCTTTAGGTTACTACTGAAACATTATCCACCTGTATATCGAATATATACTGTATTTATATACACCGTATATCAAATATATACGTTGTATATTAAATATATACTTATATATCTGTTATATACTGTTCCAGTTACATGATATAACCTTGRATGTTAGTTTATTGGATTTGGGTTAATGCAGTTATATCAATAACAACTTTATTGGATGAATATTTGTTTTATGTTTACAAACCACGAGTTTAGGGCATAAAATCCAACAYATATTTTATCTTCTTGTCCTTCGTTAACAAAACCGATGGGCTACTWAATGTAAATTTCTTCTTCTAATTCACCATTTAGAAATGCTGTTTTTACATCCATTTGATGTAATTCCAAATCTAAACCGGCTACTRTGRCTATAATTAGTCTAATAGAGGTAAACCTCACAACAGGCGAGAAAGTCTCATCATAGTYTATTCCTTCCTATTGTGTGAATCCTTTTGCTACTAGTCTGGCTTTATATCTGTCAATAGAGACATCAGCCTTGCGCTTAATCTTAAGAATCCATTTGTTACCAATTGCTTTGCGTCCTTTTGGGAGATCGACTAACTCYCAAACATTATTAACTTTCATTGACTCCATTTCTTATTCCATTTCTTATTTCATTGCTTTCATCCATTTCTCTCTATTGGGACATCGAAGAGCTTCCTGAACACTTCTTGGCTCTTCATCATCATCAAGTGTAATCATATAAATTTCATCGTCAAAACGACGTTTCGGTATTCTACCACGATTACTAAGTCTTATTTGTGGTTCTGTTGATTGTTCACGTGTTGATTCCATTGAATCACGTGACAACTGATCAATTGAGTCACGAGTGGTTTGTGGTTCGTCCAAATCACACGTAGTATTTAGATATCTCCCACTTGGATGAGATAATGTTGATACAGTACTGAGATTATCCCACGATAGATTTGATGAAAGCAAATCATTCTGATTATAAGTTTCAAATARGGATATTTCATCACTAATCTCATCTCTCCTTGGAAAATCATTCTCCAAGAAAGTAGCATCTTATGATTCAAATTCAGTTATACTACCACYTTYTTGTTCACAATTGAACACATACCCCTTTGAGTGTTCCGAGTATCTTATAAATATACTCTTTTTACCTCTTGGACCTAATTTTCCATGTGGATATGATGACTCATGTACATAAGCAGTACAACCCCATGGCCTTAGACCACTAAGGTCGGGTTTTCTACCAGTCCATAACTCATAGGATGTGAAAGCAACAGATTTGGAAGGCACATGATTAAGGATATAAGCAGCGGTCAATAGAGCATCACCCCAAAAAGTGATTGGCACTTTCGCTCGCACCATCATTGACCTAAGTTCTATTTCTTCTTTCAGCTACTYCATTCTGTTGTGGTGTTCGAGGAGTAGTTAGCTGCCTTACTATACTCTTTTCGTCACATAGTTGGCTAAACTTATTAGATAGATATTCACGCCCTCGGTTAGTTCTTAAGGCGTTAACCTTTTTATCTAATTGATTCTCCACTGAGTTTACAAATTTTCTAAARCATTCTAATGCTTCAGACTTGTGGGAAATTAAATAAACATGACCATAACGTGTGAAATCATCTACGAAAGTGATAAAATATTCACTTCCATGTCTAGCCTTTATACTCATGGGTCTACAAATATCAGAATGAATTAATTGCAATGAAGTTTCAGCCCTAGTTCCCTTACCAAATGGTTTTCTTGCCATTTTTCCCGTTAGACAGCTTTCACATAAAGGTAATTCTATTTTGTCGATTTGACCTAATAAACCTTTCTTAGCCAATCTAACCATTCTATGTTGACCTATATGACCTAATCTAGCATGCCACATAGTCATGTCAACATTGGCATCAACAGATGATATTATAAAGGAAAAACTTGCAGAATTGTAAGATATCGTTTCAGCAACATCCAGTACAATAAAACCATAACCATAATGTATGTTGTTCAAAGATAGAGTTAACGAGTTCCGAGTCATAGTAAAAGTGTAACCAAGTTTAAGAAGGACAGTAACCGAAAGCAAATTTAACCGAATATCAGGTGCATACAACACATCATGCAGAAGTAGAGTGCGTCCATTCCGCATGTTCAACTTGCAGGAACCAATGCCCTTTACAGGCACTCRAGCATTGTTTCCTACATACAGCCACCTAGCTCCTAATGGAATTCGACGACATTCCACATACACCCCATGATATTTAGCTACGTGGTCAGTTGCTCCTAAGTCTACAGTCCATAAAGGATGAGAGGCAGTAAAAAAGACAGAGCTAGAAACACAACTTTCAACTTTCATAAGTGAAAGAACAAATCTTAAATGTCTTGAAAGTTTGTACCTTMTTGGGTTCAGTACACTCGCGAGCATAGTGATCCTTCTGGTGACAATTGTAGCATTTGATATATGCTTTCTTGTTTTTAGGACGAACCATGGGATGTTTCGCCTTACCTTTGTTATTCTGACCTTGCTTGGGTTTCTTATTCTTGTGGTCTCCTTTCCCTTTAAAACCTCCCTGATGTTTACGCTTGTGCCCTTTGTTCCCATGTGAACTAGGGCCAGCCATATAGGCTTCAGCGTTATCAGGCCTTGTTGCCTCTATACGATCTTCTTTCGATTCAAGATGACGTGACACATCAGTAAAAGTTAAAATTCCCTCATTATGAGTAAGATGCACCTTAATGTGTTCCCAATTTTGGGGAAGAGATCGAATAGTAGCTTGAACTTGTTGTTCATCAGTCAGGACATGACCAGCTTCTATCAGCTCACTAATCATATTAGACATCTTCCTCATATGTTGTCTCATATTATGATTAGAGCATTTTTTTATAAGTATCAAACTTAAAGGAAGTTGCCTAACTTTGGTGACAGAGGTCCCACCAAATTTTAATTGTAACGCTTCCCACATGTCTTGGGCAATGTCATAAGAGCGAAACTCACACATGACATCGTTGTCCATGCTGCTAARTAAAATTATGCGAGCAAGTGAGTTTTTCTTCTTCCAAGCGTCATAAACCTCTTTGTCCCTCCTATGTTGAGCACTATTACCCTCCTCAGGCTCAGTTAACACGTTACTTAACACTTCTAGGTCCCATTAGATTCCAGTACATACTGGATTTTCATGGCCCAAATCTCATAATTATCCCCATTAAGTTTCTCCCCTTTGTTCAATTTAGCAATTATATTTTTTGAAGTAGATGCCATATTTTTAGAGTCTACAGGCCATATTAGCACATATATCAATTCAAATGCATAACACATTACCCCTTAATATTTTACAATTTTCAAATAAATTTTATCATAATTATTTTGTTCAACATCGAGTCGAAATTTCACTAAGTTTTCAAATCATCATCAATATTTAAACCAAATAATTATAGACAAACCTATCACATTGTAAAATAAACAAATACTTTACCAAAAAAAGTATACGAGAATAATGAGACACCATCATCATTCAAATGCCCATAGTAAAACCCCGAAAACGGGCACAATTTTTTTATTTAGTATATATATCAGCAACAATACATACATAAACATGTACATGAAAACATTTACAATTGCATCCGACGAACAGGAAATGAATTTTTAAAAATTTCGTAAAGAACTATTGGAATTTTATGGTTGCAAACAAYCAYTCCACGTTTGTTTCGATTGAGAYGGATCCTTTCTCCATAGACTGRGGCCTTCTGCCTTTCCAAAGCAGCTCGTATACTGAGCTCATAGGCAAAAGCTTTGGTCACTATTTCGTAAAGGTCACCTCCACTGTGTCGACTCYAGACATTATCTAAGAAGGTTTTAAGGCACTCGAGAGATAATAGTGATCTTAAGACACTCAGTCTTTGATCATCTATTAGTAAACCTCCTTCTCAAATAATCATTTGAAGCTGATTCTTAACTTGGATTATATACTGGACTAAGTATATTAAATCCAATGCATGACTTGGTTCAACATTTATAAGGGATAAGTCTTCTATCATCTTATTCACTACAGCCCTCCTAACTTTTGTCCTAGGGACCTTTGGTGTCTTTATCATCCTTGCCATATTTTTTGTAACAAATATAGAAAAATAAATCACGAAGGTGATTATGACACACACAAAATTAGGACAAAATCATCTAGGAAACAAAAGAAAAACATATTATTTTTAAGCAATAAAACAGAACAACATGTTACAATTAGGTGATTTGCAAAGGTGACAGAGGGCATATTTTCCAAGTTAGAGGTCAATGGATCAAACCTCATAAAAAGCAAATCGCTTTATAATGTCGAACTACAGTGAACTTGATGAACCGGTCGGACCAACATTAAAAACAGCCTCGGATGAACCGGACCGACTGTTCATAACATATACTAGCATGGTTTAACAAAAAAAACTTAAAATRAGTCATGCTTTGAGTGGAGAGATTTTAGGTAGAGCAGTTACATAGCTGCTCCCCTATTTTTAAATTCGAATCCAATTTAAATTTCTTTATTAGAGCTTTTAGGCACTACAATATTTTTAATTAAAGTATATAAAACTCACCCTTAGATGCTCATAGTATATATGAAATATGTTAAAATTAAAAGGTGCTTAATGCTCTTCGTCCATGTGGTATTCCCCAATAGCTCCATGTGTCTAGTACATAATGATCCTTAGTGTCCAAATTCCTACACATCATGCTTGTCCAATTACCTATAAATAAGTGGCAATTGATGGTTGGTGAAGGAAATCCAAGGTTTGAACGATTCTTGCGGAATAACATCATTTGTAAAAGTGGGGAGGGAGGCCAATTTTTGTGCTCATTCTATCGCGAGGAGAGCTATTCAAAGAAAGGAAAGTGAGAGTTGGTACTTTTGTTTACCTAGTTGGCTAGCTTGTTTGTGTTAACGATCCCACATCGAAAAGAAAAGGGACCTAACAATGGTTTGTAATAGACATGGACAATCTCTCTCATTGTCAATTGGTTTTGAGATGGAATCCCGTGAATATTGATATGGTATAAGAGCCCAAAAGCTCAAACGAGCATCTGGTCCAAAAATGGGGTTCGACCAAGACCGATGAACCAAAAGAGTATATTCTTCCATTGTTCGTGTACGCATGGTGCATCATTTTGTTCCTTAATTTTACAACTATTTCGTTTTTTCCGCACATTCAAACTCGCATATGTGGGTGCTTTTATATACATTTTTCATTTTTAATTAAAAAAGGGATTTGTTTCCTTTAAAATAAATAATTTAGATTTTTATATCTATTAGATAAAAATATTGTGTATATATAAAAGTTATAATTTTTAATATTTGTTTTGTAATCATTTTTATTTATATGTATTTCTATTTGTTTTGACATAAAATCTTTGTTCCACCACARCTGTAGCTGCTTGTTTTCTTTCTCCCAAAGCCGAATTTAATGTTGATTTTCCATTTTTTGTTGATTGGTTCAAAGTTAGTTCAACTATTTTTACTTAATTAGTGGCATTCACATACTACATTGGATCATATCATTTGAGGTTCTACTGTGTAACTTAAAACATTGAACAAGGAATGATACCATATGTTGGGGGAATTACAAATAAGAGAGGCAATTGGAGTAATTATTTAAAAAACAAACACGTAATCAATTAGGTTGAGGGACGGGTATCTCGCTCTCGTTAAGGAGATTCAAACCCTCTACAGTGTGTATTTCTTTATCAACCACTGGTGCAACATGTATTATCTGGCATGTCCTCTCCAGGGTACAATAACCCAATTGAAACGTTGTATAGTTCAAACCACYCTGCAACTAGAGGTTGAGCTCAAAGCTCCACAACAAAGAACACGCCTCTTTTGGCCAATCACTTTTAAAAGAGCAATGCAGAGAATAGAGAAAGATGGTAGGTTGTGTTGGTTTTTATTGAAAGTGAGGTTAGAGRGGTATTTATAGGAGATGTAGATTTAGTAACTTAATAGAAATATAAATAAGATTTTTTAACCTCTCTATTCCAAATATGTTTTCTTCACAATTTGTTAAAACCTTCGAACTTTAAACTCTTAAATTAAATATAAAAATAAAACTCGTATTTAATGAAAYATTAAAATGTTACACCACAGTACATATAAAAAATAAGACATGAATGRAACTCTTTAAAAAATGTAATGAAACTAATAACGACAACTTAGATATGATTGGATAGAATTGAATTATATTAGTATTAAGTTCCCAATTATGTTTGGGGTTTTATTTAGTAGATAATATTATTAGATATTATTTGATTTATGACTAGGAATTATATTATTTGATTTAAATTTTATATTCATATTATGAACACAAATTTTCTTATTATAAATAGGTGGTTAGGTTTGTATCAAGAACTTGATGAATTCAATTTAATGAAATCATATTTTGTTATTATTTGTTTTTCTCTCCTCCCTTAAATTTACCGCAACTAAAAAACAGGGGAGAGTGGTCCAGTAACTCTTTATATTAAAAGTAAATTTTCTTTTTCTTTTTTTCGATAAAATATTCAAATTAAATTGGAAACACATAATTGCAAAGTACAAAGGCACCCTAAATCCCCAAAGTCAACATGTGTGGGCTTACACATGCTTGTGAATTCTTGCCCTTCAACCATTATTATCTTGACTCATTCCAATAAATTCAAATATGATTTCAACTAATCGTATTAATTATATAACAGTGYAGGACCACTAAATATAATGTCTCATAAAGTTGGTTCTAAAATCATGTTTTTCCAACCGAGCCAAAAGCTTTCAATAAAAGTCACTTTGAGATGTCTAGAATATTTATCACAGTCATAGGAGAGGTTGGGAAGATATAAAGACTAGCCATCATGGTTAATTTTGAGAAGTTCACTTTTTGACAAGAGGCAACTTCATAGATATAGTAGTTAAGATGTTTTTTTTTCCTTCTTTAACATTGGCTTTGAAGAAGAAAAGGATATCATCAGTGAAGAACAAATAGCATAGTCGGTCGGTGAGTAATTTAGAACTCGTTTGGTAACATCCCCGTTTTTTGTTTCTGTTTCYTATTTTTTAATATAAAGAAAAATAGAATTGCATGACCTCAACACCCATTGATGTAAGAATGATAAAACAAAATATTTACTTATGTTGGAACAAATTGTAAATGAGAACAAGAAACAAGAAACAAGAAACTTGTTTTTTGTTGTTTCCAAAATTTCTATACAATTTTGATAATGCTTCTAAAAAACATGAGAAACAAGAAACATAAATAATCGTCAAATGTTTAGATTTCTTAATAAAACTATAGACGAATTGACAATTAGAGTAGCTAACTTTGTTAAGTCCTTTGATATTTGACTCACGAATCATGACCTTCTTCTTCTTCTTTTTTTTTTTTTTTGGATAATCTCAAAATTTTTTGAAAATGAGAAAAATAGTCTTGTGTATTTCTAAACTTTATTAAGTTTCTTGATCTTTTCAACCCTACATGACATCAGAGAACGACTCTATAAAACTCTTGTGGGGATAAATTTTATAATGTGAGGCATTTCCCTCTCTTTATTTTCAAATTCCTTTGCTCCCCTCAGAGTTTTAATTTCTCAATATACTGAACATTATTTTAAACATGTGAAATAGGTAACAAAAATTTCTTGATCTTTTGATTACTCAAGCAAATAGGTAAATACGGTTCCATAAAAATTCATTAAAATTATAAAGTGGAACTTGCTTTCGTTCAACTCTAAAAATTGGTATATATCAKGCCAAACTTCCTCATTTTTCTCTTTAGGGGCCTTTATGTGGAACATTATTTTTAACTATTCTAATATATTAGTGTAAGAAAGATTTTTACTTTATAAACAATTTACTATAGTGTTGTTTGATAAYCATGTTATCGGSTAACTCTAAGACAACAATTGTCTCGGCTCCATTCAGCCATGTGGATCAAGTCAACAAAGATTAGGCAAAGGCTGAGCATACCAGCTCACGTAGGTGGGGCGAGGATGGGGAAGGCTTCCTCGTCCCCGTGAAATTCCCCACGGAATTTTGCGGGGATCGGGTTCCCTACGAGGAAATTTTCTCCATTTATTTATTTTTATTAATTTTTCAATTTAATTACATTTTTAAAATAAAATTCAAACTAATTRCCTCTTTTAAGGATTACAACTCATTTACCTTATTTAGTTATCCTCATTTAAAGTAAAAAAATTCTTCAAACACCTAATAAAAACAACATCATAAATAATCTTAGTCCAGTTATCAATATAAAATGTAAACACATCACAATAAGTCTGCAACATCTCAACAATAAATTCGAAAAAAATGTTAAATTTTTACAAAATCACACATCATTCAAAAAATATATAAACTAAAAATAAACGTTATAATAGGAACTTCAATTACCTCTTTAATTCATGATGCATGATTCCTTAAAAGAAAAAGAAAAAGAAAAATAATTTATGTTATCATCAATTAATAATTAAGTTAATTAAAATACACAAACTAATCACTTACCTCATCATTCGGATCCCGATCCTCTAAAATAGTTGTCACTTCATTTTCATCCGATGTTGTATTTATTTAAAACAAGTACAAAGATAACATATTAAATATTCAATAAGACATTTAATATTTTAAAAAGTAAATAGCATGACTTTTTAAAGATATACTCATACATTCTGTCCATAACCAATCTTGAGCGCAYATCTAAGACTCAAGTAAGTTAGCATGAAGTCTACAACGATGAGGATTTACATGTCTACTACCAATACTAAATGCAGACTCTGAAGCAACAGTAGTGATARGAACAACTAATTAAAATATCTTTGGCAATTTGATACAAAATATGATATATTTAACCCCATTTAACTTCCACCAAGTCAAAATSTCAAAGTCATCGGATCGTGGCAAAAGACTTTCCTCTAAATAAAGATCTAGATCATATTTGACATTGTCAGTATTTGCAACAATACAAACATACTCATCGAACTTGAGAAATCTATCTTTCTTTTGAACAACACAATTATTCACATCTCGCCTTGGGATCAAAGAAGTAACTGTGGAACTTGAAGATTCTCCAGTCATACTTGTAGTTGATTTATAATACCTCACTAAGTCATTGCACATGTCTCGAGCACGTTGAATTTCATCTGAATATTGAGCTCCATAGATTTGAGGAAAATAAAATTCAATTAATCTCATCTTAAATCTAGGATCCAATATTGTAGCTATTGCCAAGACACCATGAATCATACTCCAATTTTTTCAAACTTAGCAATCATTCTCGATGCCATCATATTTATCTCATCAGTATCAAAGTCAAGCCACTTAGAAAGTTCTAGCCTAATATCACAAATTTCTGGAAAAAAATACATTGGAAGTTGGATACCTTGTCCTAGAAAATAACTCAGTCATATTGTAAAAGACTTCCAACCTATCATACATTTCACTTGCAAAAACCCAATCATTTTCCAAATGGAGACATTTGTATTGTGTTTCACGTGCTTCGAGCGATGAACAATAGTTTTATATGTCAAAGCAGTTTTGAGCATCAAATATGTAGAATTTCATCTAGTCATACAAGCAAGAACAAGCTTTTTGGTGTATGGAATTTGTAATTGACAAATAGTTTCTTCAAATTTTTCTACCCTCTTCGGCGTTAAAGTCCAAAAAGCAACACTGCTTCTAATTCGTTCTATGCCATCACTAATTACCATAAATCCCTCTTTTACTATCAAATTTAAGATATGTGCACAACAACACATGTAAAACAAACTTCCATGTAAGATCAATGTCCTTAACTCTAACGTCTCTAATAGAATATCAACCATTGCTTCATTTACCGAACAATAATTATCTACTGTTAAAGTAGATAATCTACAATCTATATTCCATAATCAAGTAAACACTCCATCAATTGATCAAAAAGTAATTCTCAGTGTGTGGATGTGGCACATATGTAAACCTAGTATTAAATGATGACATGTTAAAATTGAACTCAAATGTTAAACAAATTGTACTAGAAGAAATGTTGAAGGAAAATTATAAGTTACGTAAGAATTCTGCTCTACAAGACCCAAGATTCATCAATGAAATGTGCAGAAATTGCCATATATCCCTTTTTCTGGTTACTAGTTGTCCACATGTCAGTAGTAATGACAACTCTACTTCGAGTGTTTTCCAACAATCTCATTATCTTAGATCTCTCTTCTTCATAAATTTTTAAAATATCTCTCCTCATTGTACTTCTCGAGACCATCTTAAACCAAGGTTGAACACTACTCATAAACATTCTAAATCCTTTGTGTTCAACCATGTTAATTGGATATTCATGTAAAGTTATCATACAAGCAAGGTCTCCCCTAAAAGTTTCATTGTTAAAATTAAGCACAGTCTTTCCATTCTTAATTTTGGTTGGTCTCAAACACGATTGTCTAATGTCTCTTTGTTTCCTTAAAGGACATATTTTGAAATGATCATGTAAATGCTTTGTCCCATTTTTGCTCACAATAATTACAYATCATTTCATGTTGTCATTGATGTTTTTTCTTTTCTAATGATTTCATACTACTGAWTTTAATTTACATTTCGAACATTATTCACCATTGTCATCACTGTMTACTACTAGCAGGTGTTGGTGTATCGGGTAAAGTATTARAAGTTASGGTTGAACCAATATCATTTTCTACTAAAGACATTGTCACCTACAATAATTAAAAAATGTTTTTTGAATGAATCYACTAATAGTTATGTAATTTTTTCAATTTAATCTATACTAAAAAAACTAGCAAACAATCAACATTTTTTTAATTGAGGTTAACTATCGAAATAGCAACATATTTATTAAACGAATAATTTAAAAAATCAACAAGTGCCCCAAGAGAAATCTAATCGATGAATGATGACGTTCGAAGTCGAACTAAYGTGACATTGCTAGAAGTCGAATCATGTGAMAACACTACCGAACGAGAGATTGAAAGTCGAAAGGTGAAGGAAGGCAAGACAGTGGAGAGGTATGACTTATTAGAAGTTAATTTGATGTTGAGTGCCAAATGAAAATAAGAGATTGAATTTAGAAATAAAAATTTTGGTGACGAAGAAAGTTTTCTRAACATTGTGACTACTAAGAGGGCTACATGCAAATTGTGTTAAGGCAGCCAAGATTTTTTTAGTGTACACATAACGTAATTAGATAAATATAAATACATATAAATATATATAAAAATGAATATTAACAAGTGATAATTTGGTATGAATATTAGGAGAGAGAACCCAAGAATTAAGGAAGGTTAGAAGCCTGGGAGATTGCGTCTGCATGCAAGTTCCTTTTAGTGTAAAATAAATAAATAAATATATATATATATATATATAAAGAAAACGGAGCTAGTGGGGAACGGGGCGAGGCGGGGAATAGGGACGGCCAGCAGGTCGGGTGCTGACACACCTTGTACCCAAACTGCGATACGCCCCAAATAATAGTCGAAAGCATCGTCAAGCCCCCTTTTAAGCTACATCGGGAGAAGGAGAATATTGGTATTCTCGACGACCGCGTGGCATGATGTCCTATATGTCTGCTTCACACTCAATCACTCCCTTCATCCAAATATAAAAGGGAGAAAAACCCTAATTAACTCAAGGTAAGACAATTTTTCCTACACAACTTTTTGTATTAAAATTCAGCATACATTCACAAGTAGACTCTTCACCCTCGAGATTATTGTTTTTCTACTCTACTTCCCTCATACCCATTTGTTCCTAACTTKAGTTTTAATTTAAGCATCAGAGTGCATTCAATAGAGCACTATACTGATGCTAGATTTATGTTTGTGCAGGTAACCCAGAACTAGGACGAAAATGTATGTAGCACCTCTGTGACATCTATGCGTGGCTTGTCCATAAATCGTCATCAACAATTTTATTTTAATTAGTTTTCTATTTTTAAAAATTATGTTTTTTTTTGTAATTTATTTAGTAAGTTTTTCTTTTTCTTAAAAACATACTTGAATTTTTARCCAATTTCAAAAACAAAAGCAAGTTTTTGAAAAATATTTTTTTTTTATTTTCAAAATTTTACTTTAGAATTTGGAAATGGTTCTTAAAACTATGAAAAAAAAACTAACAAACACATTAAAGTAATGTATTTAAACTTAAATTTCAAAAATAAAAAATTAAAAATGAAACTTTTTGGAGTCRGAAAAGACCTCAAAAACATCGAAAAAAGTTTATGGCGATGAAAACAAAAGTGTCGGCAAAAGCGTTGGTATAGGCCAATTGGCGTAAGTTTTTCCGACGCTTTTTTACATAGCGTCAGAAAAAGTACACCATTTTTTACACATACATATCATTGGCATATCCCTTATCTTTCCTGACACGTTTCACATAGTATCGGGACAATTGACCTTTTGCCGACCCTTACATAGCATCGGCATAGCACTAATTTTTTCCTATGTTTTCAAAAAGCTAACYATAAGRGAAGTTTAAAGCTAACCAGAAAAGAAGTCTTTTATGTATATATAATATATTTTCAGTATTTTTCAAAACTCTAGTTTTAGAAAGTCCTTTAAATAATTTTTTTTTATAAAGTCATTAAAAAAATTTTGAATATTATATTTTAACATAAAATCGTCATAAATTATTTCTTCCTACCTATATACTTCATATATGTTTTCCTTTTTCCATAAAAAATATGTCTATATTAACCTACCAATTATAATGTAATATTTTTTATTTAGTATTAATTCATGAATGCATAAAACGAGATATGGTAAATCTATTATAATAATATTAAATAACTACAATTCTATATATACATCTTAACAACTCCTTGATGAAAACTCTCTGTCTCTAATTTATGAATGAGTAGAAAATAATTGAGAAATTGAAAGAAAACAACAACAACAAAGAAATATAATAATTTATACGGAAAATTTCAAACCGAAGAAAAACCACGACACACAAATAAAATCCACAATGTGAAAAAGTTATTACAAAATTCTCTGGCCAATTCCAAAAACACAAAAGAGTCTCTTAAAAGCAAATACCACTCAAACAACTAGAGTTAAGTTACCTTTGAGAGTGATTTTGACATTGTCAAAATCATTTTTGCCATTACCAAAAACACTTCCCTTTCTATTGATCATGTATGTCAAATTAAAAATTGATTTTAGGAAGTCTAAAATCACTTTAAATTGATTTTTGGGTATTACATGGATGATGATTTTGAAAAATCAATTATACTTAAATCTCTTTTTTCAAAATCACTCACTCTACCGTCACTCTCAACACACTCTTAGTATATCATACTTAAATGATTTCAATTGAAATGAATAAAACCCAAAGTCACAGGCTCCTTCTATAGCACTTGCAAACCCCTCATTGTACCTTTATGAGATAATTGCTCCTCTAATATTTGCCAAAAATCTTACACTACTAATAGTCAATTCGAACATATCTCAACTAGTTAAACTATCAATAACCTTCATAAAAGTAAGAGATTCAACCCTCATAGATTTCTTCCTTTTGCGTTTATCTAGGGTGGCCCTAGGATTTCTTCAAGGAAAAAGTATATGTTGGGAATATATTTAGGTATTTGAAGTATGTGTTAGGTATATGTAACACATCGGGAGCGTTTTATTATCATACTATAAGTTTCATATAAAATATATATTATATAACCGACTAGATTTATATATAACAGCGAAAAACATATATTATATAACATTTTGGAGTAGTATATATTTATCATTGTATATTATAAGATCAAAATGAAAATTATATTATATAATTGTCATTGGAATATATTAATATAWTTTAATTGTTTAGTATATATATCAACAAAAAGTATAACCTTTTGGATGAGTATATATGTTTATCATRCTATTAAAAATAAGATGTAAAAAAAAAGACGCCGAAAAAGGACTCACTTATATGAAGCTTATGTTGTAAAGTATTCTGGCAATGATGACAAATTCCATGAATGGGTGAATTCTATTATGAATAGATACTATTCTTAACTACTTAATTTTCTATTACTATATTTTGTTATTATGTTACTCTAGGTTGTTGTTCAGTTCTACTCATTTKTTATTTTGTTATTTTTCATATTATGTATATAAGGAGTTGTATTATCAAATGACAGTGTGAATCAATCAAATATTTTCTCTATAGATTTTTTCCTTCYAAATTGGTTTAATATGGTATCAAAGCATTATTAGAATTTTTCTTTCAGTTCTCGTTTTTTCTCTCTTGCTTGTTCTTTCGTCATGATTGATGAAACAATTACTCCTTCAGAGATCTTTGTATCTCCAGAAGTTCCCTCRGTTCCTGTTCTACCGAGTTCGTCTTTGGATCTTTCTCAACAAGTGACTCATTCTGCTATTTCTTAAGTTGTTGCAGAATCATATACGAGCCCTTATTTCCTTCATCATCACGATAATTTCAGACTGGTTTTGGTTACATAACTTCTTACAGAAGATAATTACGTTTCATGGAGCAGAGCTATGGTGATTGGCYTTTTTGTGAAGAATAAGTTTGGTTTCATTGACGATATTCTTCCATGGCTTACTGGTGACTTGTTGCATGYTTGGATAAGAAAAAATAACATTGTCATTTCATGGATCTTAAATTTTGTTTCCAAGGCAATATCAACTAGTATAATGTTTTCCAATTMTGTTCGGGAGATATGGCTCGACCTTCAACAACTCTTTCAGCTTAAGAATGCCCTTTGAATATTTGCGTGATTTAGCTACACTTAATCAAAATCAAGATTCTATCAGCATGGATTTCACTAAGATCAAGACTTTTTGGGAAGAATTGAACTTTTATCGTCCTGCTTGTACTTATGGTTCTTGCCATTATGGGGGACTTCAATCCATGGCTGATTTTCTCCAAATTAAATATTTGATGAATTTTCTCATGRGACCGAAGAACTCTTTTTCTCATGCTTGTGCCCCACTGCTGTTCATAGATCCACCTCTTTCTGTCAATCGTGCATTTTATCTTATTATTTAAGAAGAACAATATCAAACTATCAATGTGCTTCCCTTGACTGAAGGTGTTGCACTTGTGTATCCTTTTCTCCTTTATTCATGGGTTCATCTGTTGGCTTTTTGGCCCTTAATCTCAAATTAATTAATTAATATTTTGATGATAACAAACTTAATTTTGTTATTTGACAATTTTAGTGTTTTGAAGTGTCCACAACATATAGCTCGAAATAAGGATTCCAACGTCTTTTGAATTAYCCAAATTSGAGCTCAAACGAAGAAATAATGGTAGAAAGAAGTCGAAAGGAAAAATACACAAAGTGGATGACGTGACAGTTGACTGATTGCAACGACCATTGAGGAAGCAACATGTGGTGTAATTTGTATTGTTAAAAGACAAAAAAGAAGGAAAGAGAAAAATTGAAATGAAAGGGAAAGAAAAAGAAAAGAGAGAAAAAAATTTATATATATAAAGTTACCAACGGTAACTTGGAAGATTTAAAAAAAAAAAGAATTCATTTAATGCAACTGACGCATGGATAAGTTAAAAAAAAAATATTCTTTGTTTTTCAACTAGCTGTTTGAGTTATTTATATATATTATATATTATTATTATTATTATATTCAATTAAATCTCAACCTTTCATCTATAATCATTTCAAATCCAAGGGTCCAAATTTAAATTTGATTTCAAATTTCTTTTTAACTTTTCCTCACCTATTTAAACCTCACTTCCCTCAACATTTTAATAACTCATTTCCTCCCTAATTTTCTCTCTCATCTCTTCATGTTTTTCTCTCTAAAATTTCAATGTTGTTATACTTTCATGTGGGAGAAATTTTATTTGAGAGATTTTGAGCTATTCAATTTTATTTCTCTTAGCCAAATTGAGGACTTTTATTTGTAAGATTTTTTCTTACAAATTTGTGAGCGTAAATTTGTACATCCACTCTTTTGAGGCAGTTGTAATCTTGTCCTTCAAATTTCATATTCTATTGTAAGGGTTGCTCTTGAGCCCRAAAAAGAGAGTTGTAACRGTTTGATCCTGAACCGTGGAAARAATCGAGTTTCTTCTTGCTCCAGAAAAAAAGAAGGTTTTATACCGGTTTGAATCCTACTATGGAAAGAGTCAAAGATTCTTAATCGAATACCCAAGAGGCACTTGGGGAGTGGAGTAGGCCGGTTGTTGCCGAACCACTATAAAATTTCCGGTGTCATTTTCTCTCACCCTACTCTATTTAATTTTTGCAATTAATTTTCTTTATTACAAATTGCATGAAATTAATTGTTCGAATTTGTTAATCATATTTATGCTTAATATTTATATTTGAATTATTTGGGTGGTGAAAYTAATTAGGGTGTTTGTATTTCTAATTTGTTGTTTAATTTTGTGTTAAAATCATTTGTTGATAAAAAGTTTACATAATTGTTTAAATATGGCCCACCGTAGTAAAAAGTTCAAAAAAGTTTCATTAAACCCTATTCACCCCCCCTCTAGGTTTGTCATAMCGATCCAACAAGGGTTCATCCACTAACACTCGGAATTCTCACGGAGTTCAAGGTCAGTGTCGTGAGTGTTCTTTATGCATTCATTGTGGCATCCACGGACACATCGTGGATCGTTGTTATAAGCTTCATGGTTATCCACCAGGTTATCGTCATCGCAATAGTCGTACTTCATCTCACCAGAATTCTTCCACGACCTCTTCTAYYGCCAATTCTATGATGGCACAACCCATGCAATCCTCTCCTAGTCCCGTGGATACTATTTTGAAATGTCARTCTCGTAAATATGCTCCAGTCTCAAGTTTCTCTTGCTAAGAATGACTCTAGAGCCTCTTCTCATGTCGCAGGTACATGCTCGTTACTGCCTAACGGTTCGCCAAATTTTGGGATTGTTGATTCCGGTGCTTCTACACATATATGTTTCTCTCGCGACTGCTTTGTCTCCTTACATSCCGTTTGTTCTTCAGTCACTTTACCAGATAAAAAGCGTATTATCGTTCGCCATATGTGTACAGTTATGTTGTCTTATTCCTTGCTGATTCATRGAGTTCTATATATATCGGGTTTTCAATACAACCTCCTTTYGGTTAGCGACCTTTTACAGGATAATTMTGTATTTATACAATTTTCTAATGATTCTTGCCTCATTCAGGACAAGTCCACTTTGAGGATGATTGACAAGCCTAGACTATCTAATGGATTGTACATGCTCGATGCCTCGACAACCCCAGTTGATACTTCTTTTTGCCATTCTATCTAAGCATCTGTGACCTCCTAATCATATGTTGTTTTGTGGCACCATATGCTTGGTCACYCATCTTTTAGTTGTTTGAATTCTTTACGWACTGCTTTGCATTTACCCTTGTTGCAATAAGATCATTCTGCATATTGTGACATTTGTCWTATGGCAAAGCAAAGACRTTTATCGTTTGTTTCAAATAATATTTCTCTCCTAATGCTTTTGATCTTGTTCATACGAATGTTTGTGGACCCTTTTTTACACCAACTTATGCTGGACATTCCTATTTTTTTACTATTGTTGATGATGCTACCTGCTATACATGGGTTTTTATGCTTAAAAATAAATCAMATGTTCTGCAAATTATACCTCGATTTAGTTTAATAAATTCCTTTACATAGGAATTGAAATGAAATGAGTTGACGGATTTTGGCGAGGTCCGACAATRGGGAAGATTTGTTTTTTTTTTAATAAATATGGAATGATTTAGAGTATATTATTTAAGGAGAAAATTAGGAAAATAAATCAGTTGGGCCTATGAGAGATTAATGTTTGAAGATCTAAATATATCATATTTAATATGAGAAATTCAAATTTGRAAACATTTAATTAAAAATAAAATCTAAACATTTAAACAAAACACAAATCTTATTAAATATAAAATCGATAAATGACGGCAATCTTGGTATTAATAAAAAAATTTAAATCTCAGAATCTAAATACGTAAAATATGAAAACACAACTCAATTATGAAAAATAGTTTTCAAAATAACCCATTAGGAATGTTTACGAGTTGGGTTGGGTCGAGTTAGCGGTGTTTTTGGGATCAACTCGATTTTGGGTTGGGCATATGTGGGAACCGGTGGGTTGAAAATTGATGGCTAACCCAACGTAACYCAATCCAACCCAAAATTTCGGGTTTGGTCGGGTTGTCTTCCTTTTTTTTATTTACTTTAATTTTGTTTATAACATAGACTTAAACAAAATATAGAAAAATCAAAATCTTAATTGAAGCACAATTTCAAATCCTAATTCAAACCAACATGGAAGTCCTAATTTAATACAAATATTAAAAGTTTACACCTTATAATAGTAGTCATCCAAAGTTTATCTACATCCAAACAAACAGTAAAATTAAATTCTTAAATCTCTATTACAAACAACAGTTGACATCATGAGCAACAAGCTAAAAGATCTTGATCTTTGACTTCATATGCTAGTCCTGAAAATTCAAATACAATAATAACAATTATTTTTAAAAAGATCAAGAAAAAAGAGAAGCATTTATCATTAAAATAATATTTAATTATTTTACTTACCATCGAAACCATAAGGATCTAAGGAGATTTGTTTATGCATGGTGTTGGTAAAGAAGTGCAAACTCTCTGAAAAAAAAATCAAAAGAGAGAAAGTATAAAATGTTAAGAGTATATAGAAAATAATCAAGTACAATTCGACAATAAATAAGTTACCTGTTTCAATTTTATCACAAGTCTCCAATTCTTCGAGTAGTAGAGGAAGATCTAATAACACTGATTTACCACAAATCTAATTTTGTTTGTATATCAAATCCTCCCTCTGTATTAAATGTTGATTCAGGATCAACTCTAGACACTGGAACTGCCAAAACATCTTGGGCAATTTTTGATAAAACTTGATATTTATAGCCATGAAGTTTCCACCAAGCCAAAACATCAAAACTATTATTAAATTCCTCACTAGGGTCACTTAAATGTCGATCCACATCAATCTTCAATTCAAAAGAACTCTTCTTTTCTCTTCTCTTCTTGTATCTTGATATTACAATATTACTCCCTTGAACATTTCCACCAATTTCCATATCCATGGTAACACTTGATTGGGAAGACTCGGTACTACAACTTTCGGTATTAAGACTAAGAGTATTGTCAGTAACACTTGATTGGGAAGACTCAGTACTACAACTTTCAGTATCAAGACTAAGAGTATTGTTATGTGATTTGTAGAAATCATGCATACGAACCAAATACGTCTTGATACTATCAAGCATCTCTTTAGCTATAGCATCCTCATAGAAATTCGAAAAACAAAATCCTACATAATCCAATTTGTAACGAGGATCAAACACCACAACAATAAATATCAACTTATTCATTTTCTCAATTGAACCCCAATGTATACTTGTCAAACTTTTCTTCATACCTAAAGCCATTGAACATAAAATAGAACTTTCATTTAGGCTCCAAGTCAATAAAAGCTCTTAAATACCATGAAGTTCATGAAAGTAAGAATTATAAGTCACATATAGAGAACCACTTATCTTTGTAGTGACTTCATAAAACACCTTCAAAAACTTTACAAACACATTTACATTTTTCCAATCATCAGAAGTTGGTGGCCCTAATTTTTTGTTTCCCTGTTCATCTGCTTTGAGTAATTAGAAAAATCTAACTCCTCTACCTCTAATATTTGAAAAACTTTATCAAATTTCAAAGCACGTTCAAGCATCAAATAAGTAGAATTCCATCGGGTTGCCTCATCTAAACAAATAAGAGCTTAAGACTATCTTTTTTTCCTTTTCTACGCAATCTTTAAATATTGACAATTTCTTGGGAGATGATCTAACATACCTTACTGTAGTACAAACCCTAAAAATGGAGTCATGCATATCTTTCAAWCCATCATTTACAATCAAGTTTATGATGTGAGCACAACACCTCATGTGTAATAATTCTCCATCTAAGGTAAGAGTTTTCCAACTTGTGAGTCTCTTCTTAATATAAGAAATGGTCACATCATTAGAACTTGAATTATCAACCGTGATGGTGAAAATTATATCAATCCCCCATTCCAATAAACAACCTTCAACAACCTTGCTAATAGTCTCTCCCTTATGGTTTTCAATTTGCACTAGTAGAGAAGTGGTCTTCCATGACAGTTGTGAACARTAAAAAAGTTTGATGGAAAAAAAAATTGTCATAAATGATGGGGGCGCATTTTTGGCKGAAAAAAACGCTATTTTTCGGATTTTGTAAGTTTTATGACAGTTAAAAACTGTCACGAAAACCAAATTTTCAATGACAGTGAAAAACTGTCACGAAATTGTGGAGACGCGATTTTGACAAGAAAAAACTACAATTCACGAAAATTTTCATGCTTTATGACATTTTATAATTGTCAAGAAAAATAAAAAAATTTCACGTATTCAATGACAATTACCTAGACCATCTTGAGAATGTATGACATACAAAAAGTGTCACAAATGATTTTGAGCGCRTTTCATTTCTGTCGGAAAAACTGCAGCTTTATTAACGATATTAATTATTTCGGGATTGTCCGGTCGCATTGAGTATAGATTCCCCCAAATACTCCATGAAACAAGTAGAAAATGATATTTGGTATAGTGGTATGCTTATCTTGTGTAATTGTGCCATTCTTCTCTTCGGTCCCGAGTTTGAGCCCTATGAATTTAAATTATTTTTTCAACCCTCTATTATTATATTTTTATAAAAATAATATAAGTTAATTYTAGTTTCACCGAACATTTCGTAAACAAAATATTCATATTTAAATTATACCCGAGTTTTTTTTTATTGGAATGRAAGATAGTCAACTTAATCGAATGCTTAGAAATTATTTCGGGTTTAAATTGTAACTAGTTAGGTTTGTTGGAGACTATTTATCGCCGGCCACGTGCGACAAAAGAAATGTATTGYTAATCGAATCCTTAGGAATTATTATATAAAAATAATATAAGTTAATTCTAGTTTCACCAAGCATTCCGAAAATAAAATATTCATATTTAAATTATGCCCCTGATTTYTTTTAATTGGAATGAAAAGTAGACAACTAAATCGAATGCTTAGGAATTATTTTGGGTTTAAATTGGAACTAGTTAGATTCATGAACCTTTAAATTTTTTATAACATAAAATTTTGAATTTTAGATAGAAATTTTTTAATTAAATCTTAGTTTGGAAATTTTGTTTTATTTTTCATTAAATTCTTGCCCAAATTTKTAAGAATATTAATAGAAAMTTTTTGAAAGAAAATAGAAACAAGTCATAATTTTTTTCAATAAAATGAAATATATAAATGATAACATATTTAGTTACTTGCGTGAATTGAACTCAAGACCAGTGAGACTTATGGACACACCAAACACCAACAAAATAARCTAATTTTATGAAATGTTCAAGTATGATATTAATATAGTAATCATTTTTTCATTATAGGTAAATAAAATTAAAATAAATTAAATCAAACCACACCCTTTTCCGAACTGCTTTCTTCCTCATSTGTTTTCTATGTTCTTTTAAAAGAACCTAAAGTTCATCATCTTCCTCACGTTCTTTTGCCTTCGTCGTCATCCTTCATCTTTCTCGTACTGTCGTTCAARATCTGTTACCTAGATGACGCAAATTCAGATAATCGATCACCGACGCTATAAGAATTATGAGTTTTTTCGACGTTGGGCAAACATCCTATTCCTGACTAAAAAATAATAGTCGGGACTTTGCCGACTATTGACTAAAATAATCAAGAAATGAATGCATTCTCGACGATGGGTGAAGTTACTCGTATATGAATATTTTCATTTGAATATCATCTCTTCTCTTCTTTAATGGTAACACTAAAATAATTGTCACATTCAATGTTCAGTTGATAGATTATAAATACTGACAATTTTAAAAAGTGAATGTCGGTTTTAAAAAAGTGGATCTACGTAATTGAYGTAGTCCTCGTGTTCTTAACATAGTTGACGATCCTTAGCCGTCAACATTTCCTTTTTATATTGACGACTAAAAACTGTCAATAAAACAGAAAATATTGACGCGTTTTAGCTGTCAAGAAAATATGCCTTATTGATGTCTAATTACATTTTTCATGTAAACTTTCAACTAAATATATTAAATYTGATGGGTATAATTGACCGACTTAGTTCGTTAATATAAAATTTCATAAAACGATGTCATTCTGATGTTTTAAAATAATATAAAAATTTTGTTTGATGGATATATGATTTTTTTAAATTCGTAATTAAAAATAAAAAAATTCATAAATAAAAATTGTATTGAAAAATAAAATATTCATATTTAAATTATACCATTATTTTATTTTCTTGAAATTAAAGGTAGTCAACTTAATCAATTGGTTGGGAAGGAAACCTTTATTTCAATTTAAATTGGAACTAAGTTAATTTAGTAAACCCTTTTAATTTTGTATAAATTAAAATTATGAATTTTGGATAGGATTTTTTAAATTAAACATTAGTTTTGAATAGGAGGAGAGTTTTTGATATTTTGGAAAAAAGAAAAAAAAGAAGAAACAAAAGAAAGGGAAAAAAACCCTATGTCCCCTCATCGCTTTCCCCCTCCCACTCCTTTCGTGAAACTTAAAGCAGCTACCCTTCTCCGACGACCCAGCCACCACGACAGCRGCGGCAAACCTACAACTGCACGACGCGGCGGCAACCCTACAACTGCGCGACGATTCAGTTCAACGAACCCTTACGATTCCCTGGCAGCRGGTGCGGCTTCGTCCATTGATCATGAGGTTATTTTCTCCTTTAAACATTTTTCTTTGCTTTTGCCGACCGAGCGAGCTGACTGGCCATTCGCTATGCTCTAAAGATGCAGACACCAACTTTAACTGGAAACGACATCAGGAAAAGCAAGTAAATTTTTTATGATCAGATTCCAACACCACAATCACACATTACCAACTGGAGTGTTCAATAAACTCTCGGTATTGACACACTTCTCTAATTGTTCTTTTTTCCTCTTCTGGAGTGTTCTTTATATTTTCTTTATCTTGTTTGATTGTACTCCCACTTCTAATTCCCTGGCARTGTTTCTTGCTCTTGTGGGTTCTTTKTCGGATGTGCTATTGAGTGAAAACTAGTTTGTGATCAATTRTGGATAAAATAGCTGCAAACTTAATTAGAATTTTCTTGATTAAGTTCAATCCGTAGTTGAAGTAGCTAAATATATCTACTACTCTAGGTCTATTGGGGACTAACTGTAWTATGTAGTTGATCTATTACCGATTTATAGCTATTGTGTTAGTTTGGCTGTCTTTAACACTTGATGCACTTTGGTGTTTAATAGTTATGAGATAATTTTGATAGATTATACAGCTTCTCAAATCTAATTATGCATGCTAGCGTGTTGGATTTTGAAATAAACTAGAACTTCTTAGTGCTAATTAAAATTGTATGGCTAATATTATTTAAAGAAGACTAAAGAGAGCTCATTCTTTTCTTGGTGCCTTCCAGAGTGTTCTGTTTGAGAGTATTTTAGAAAATTTAAGATTCTTCACTCAGAAACCCAACATCTTTCGTTCYGCCTCATTTGCGTCCAGCTCTCCAAATCGATTTTCCTTTTTCTATTGTCATCGCCCATCGCCCAAGCATGGCCGCTCCATCCGTTGCTCGCCGCTCCTCGTCGTCAGTTGCTCGTGAGGTAAATATCTTCTTTAAACATTTTTCCTCTTCCTTTGATTTTAGATTTTGGGCAGTGTGATGCAAAAAGATGCACTGGACGCAAGCTTGCACGATTTGGCTTGCTAAAAGAAAGTACCTAATTCTCTCATTTTCTTTTCTTCTTCTCATATTTTTATATATGTTGCTCCTTTTGCATATAGCGATATCACTGAAGAATTAGTTGGTTTTATATGTTCTATCCACTCTCCCCTTCATTAATGATCATACAAAATGGCTTGTTATTCAACACAAATCGTATTACTGAAGATGTCCTTTAGGTCAAAGGTACTCTTTTAGTTTTGTACCTCTATAGCATTGGCTTTGTTCTAGGCCGTGCAGGGGGAATTATGAAGATACGTTTCAATGTGATGATTAGTGAAAGGAATATGCTGATTTGGGAATGGAAGTCGAGAAAAATAAGTTGTATTGTGTTTGCTTGCTAAAGGAAGTATAATGTTAGATGGTTCTGTTTCGTTAGTGGGGAGCTTCAATTATAATTTCTAAGTTTGGTCTTACAATGCTTCATAAAAGTACAAATTAAAAAAGAAGCAATCTAAAGTTCTTTTGAGCGAGAATCCTTGAAACTCTTAACATAGTTTCTAATTGTTTCCTTTTATTAGTTGGAATTAGTACTGTTCGACGGTTGGAGTTGTGCAGAATGATACAATATTAAAATAAATGGTGGAGGATGTTTTGCTTTGCCCCTTTTTGGGATAGAGTGACCCAGTTGTGGCAAGCTTGTTTTTTTGCAAATTTTTCAAGTATTTGGATTGAGATGAGATGAGTAGTAGAATTTTTTGGATGGAGAGGTCTTGGGGGGAATTTGGGATTTAGTTAGACTTAATACCTTTTTATGGATGTCAGTTTCTAAGACCTTTTGTAACTACAAGTTGAGTGCTATTCTTTTGGATTGGGATCCTTTCTTGTAGGTCGTTACCATTTTGTTGGGCTTGGTTTTTGTATTCCTTTTCTATATTCTTTCATGTTTCTCAATGATAGCTTGGTTTCTTCTCAAAAGAAGGGAAAAAAACTGAAGCAACATTTGGAGCACATTCAGAGCATCTACATGAGAACTATTTACGATTCCGTGAGTTTAAGTTAGTTTCTTGAGAGTGGAAAGTTGTCTTTGTTCCTTCGTCTTCAAATCATTTCCTTTAGAGGACTCTRTGGGTGGGAGGGGTGGTGGAGCTATATCTTAACTTCTAATTTTCGATTGTATCCTATAGAAATGAAATGAGAAATCGATTGTCTTAGCATCGTTTTACTCCATGAAAGTAGGGGAATAGGGATGGCCGGATGGGAGAATAGTGGATTCAATAATGGAGGTTGTTAAAGTGATGGAATTCAAGGATCAAACTAGGTTTGTGGATTATGTAGTGAAGATGACACGAGGGAAGTATAATCTCAGACTGTTAGCTGTTGATCTTATCCCAGTCCAGGTGATTATTTGTTTCGTTACTTCTTACTCTTGGTTGCTATTCTCTAACAAATGTATTTCTCCAATGGCACGATTTTTTATTGTATTTAAGTTACAGTAGGGGTTCTTTGCATTATGCCATTTATGCTATTCTCTAAAAKTAAAAAATTAATAGGTATCGTTACTAAGATCTGTTTTTTATTACATTTGAGTTGATGAACTCAAAAAATGAGCTTATGTATTTTGTTTTATAGAACACGTCCAGTTTCATGTAAATTTTTGTTGGTATTCTTCCTCTTGTTGCTAATGAAAGAATAAAAACATGAAAATTCGAGAGCCAAGAAGGGATAAATTCTGGATCGCATAATTTGACGAGGATTCGTAAGTAGACGTTAATGTTGCATCAAAATGTTATGTGGCGTAATTTGAACTTTTTAAAGCTGATGGACCAAGGACATACATGATATTCGCGAAAGCATGAAGATTAAGGAGTTCTTATTTCTTCTTTCTTGTTTCTCATTTCTCATTTTAAATTTTTTTGGAAATATTAGTGTTTAGTAACTATTCCTGATTCTCGTTTCTCACTTTTTAGAAACATTTTCAAAATTGTGTTGAAATTTTAGAAACAACAAAATTAAGTTTTTCTTTTTTTTTCTTTCTTTCTATTCATGGGTGCTGCATTTTGCATTCGTGGAGGTCATGGAAGAGAGCGTGGCCATGGAGGTGTATCTCTCAATTATATTTTTACTTTATTTTCATTCAAAACTAGAATTTATTTCCTCACCCTTTTGAAGTTGATTAGTATCTTTTCCTTTATGTGTTTCTGAGTTTCAGTCATTTCGTTAGTAACATTGAAGAATCATTAGAATGAAAATTATTTTCTGTCAGTTGGATGGTTATTGAAGCATCAAACAAGATCAAGGTATGTGTAGTGAAGTTTTTTAGAATTTTGGAAAAAAGAAAATTTGTAAAACATTATGCTTRTTGACATGGTGTACTAACTACCAGGATATTGACAAGTTTTGATGGCCACAAATCAGATTGACATTCTTGATCAGCCTCATCTCAGACCTAGACGAATTGATGGAAAATTTGAATTCTCAAATCTAAATGAAGAGGTATGTAACTGTGTTAAACATCATGGTTCAACTATTTACTCTCTCGTATTTTGAAGTTGGGCTTTAGCTGRATTTTTTCTCAAGATATTTTTGTTGAAATATGGAATCAAAACTTATTTTTATGAGTAATATGTTTGATCAAACTTAAATAGAATTGAGTTTTTGTAACGGTAGAGTATGCATTCTATTGAGTTCCAGTTCTTCTAGCTTGTAAGAGATAATTCTTGCAGGTTCTTCTTTAGTGAGCTTTTTCTTTTGCTCTTGTATCTCTGCATGTGGTAGAAAGCTCATCATTTGAAAGTCATAAAATCCAAAAAAGATTAAGTAACTAAGTCTTTTCTTGTTATTATATTTGCTTCCTTGAGCTTGTGGTCGYTCTTCAGGAGTTTGAAACAACTGCTTAAAAGGAAAAGTTGGAGATAGAGGAACTTTTCGGCACGACACAAAAAYCTACCATGAGATGTGAGTTAGGTTACACACTCACTCATCACATCCCTTATTTGGAAAGCATATAAAGTTGGACCTTCACTATGCCCAGGTTGGTTTACGGCCTTATCTTTATGTTTGTACTTGAAATTTCAACTTCACCTTTATATATGTGTAGTTTGATGTTATAGATAAGAGTTAATGATCAGGTTACTTTGAGTTTACATATGAGTTCATTTTCACATAAGATATAATTTTCTCTTATTCATTTAGCTAATTGGATATTGTTTTCTTCTTTACTTATTGCCCCAACTTAAAAAAGTTAAAAACCATGATTGCAACTAATTGATTTATGGATTTTGGTGGGTTAGCGCGTGAAACATATATATGTTAGTTAGATGTTGACATTTGACTCCCTCCAAATTTACATATTGTGGGGTGATTAAGATATTTGTATAAGATTGATATTTGTTGTGAGTATTTCAGATTCGTATATCTATGCAATTGTCATTCTTGTTAAATTTAAAGTCTAGTTGGATAATCGTGTGGCTATCCTACAGGAAAGATAGCCAACCAAGATTTAGTGTTTATATGTGTCATGCATATAGTATAAAGTCTAGTTGGATAATTGTGTGGTTTAAAGTTTAGTTGGATAATCGTGTGGCTATTCTGCAGCAAATATGGTCAATTAAGACTTAATGTTTATGTGTCATGCATATAGTATAAAGTCTAGTTGGATAATTGTGGGGTTTAAAGTTTTGGATAATTATGTGGTTATCCTGCAGCAAGGATAGCCAATTAAGACTTAGTGTTTATATGCGTCGTGCATGTAGTTTAAAATCTAGTTAGATAATTGTGTGGCTATCATGCAGCAAAGATAGCCAATTAAGACTTAGTGTTTATATATGTCATTACGTAATGCATGTTGGAGTTAGAAAGAAAATGTGGGAGTCAATATTAATATTTTCTTAATTGTTCTTTTTATTTTGTTGAAAGAGTAGCTTGCGGGAGCAACATTTTGAGAAAGGAGAATGTATAGGGAAGTGTTTCGGTGTACTTTTGACATGTATGAGGTTGATGTAATGTGAATATAGTTSGTTGGACATTCTCTTATTGTAGTCATAAACTTATAGTATCATAATGWACAAATTTGATCAGACTTTGATTTTATTATATGCAGCTTTGTTACATTTTATAATTTATTGATATAGAGAATTTCTTTGAAACGTATACAGTGTTATTGAATGTATTTCATGTCTGTTGTRAAATTGTCATATATAAACTTTTATTGACATTACAAACTTTTATTAAACACAAATTGTGACAAAAAAAAACTATCACAATTAATCAATTATCATATATAAAATTTTCGTGATGGTTAAACTTGTCAATATAAAGATTTTAATGACAGTTAAAACTACCAATATTGACCGTTAAAACTATCACTATAAAAGTTTCTGTGACAATTATAAATAGTCATTGTTACGTTTTTCTTGACGTTTATTAATAGTCGTTAAAAAATATTTCATGTCAATTTTGAATTGTCGTTAAAAAACGTTTCATGACAATTATAAACTGTCGTTAAAAAATATTTTGTGAYATTTATAAATTGTCATTAAGTTTTTATTGAYAGGAGAATAACATCTTTCAATTTTTTAGTGACAGTTATAAATTGTAATTAAATGACTTTTTGTGACATTTATTAATTGTGATGGAAGATCTATTCGTAACAAAGTATAACTGTAGTTGTAAATGAATTGATGACAATTTTTCAAATTTGTCATCTGCTCCACTTTCTTGATGCCTTAATAGATGATAAAAAAAAACTGTTATGAATTATGTTAATGATAGTTTTTAACTTTTCTTGATGCCTTAATAGATGATAAAAAAAAACTGTTATGAATAATGTTAATGATAGTTTTTAACTGTCACTAAAGCCCGAATTTCTACTAGTGTTGACAGAAGTTTAAAATTCTTTTTTGCAAGTTTTATTATGAATCAATAAAGTGTGTTGTGAGTACCATGTAATTAACATTTTCTAGTGAAGTCATGTGYTAGTTGTAAGACAAACTCTTTGAGAAGTTTTGACTAAAAGAGATTTTAACTGTTCTTTCTCTTCAAGATATAGTTGATACACATTTTTGGCAATAGTTATTCTCAATGGAGGGTCAAACTTAAGACATGAAACACTGCAAAATAATTTGAATCCCTCATTCTCTACAAATCTGAATGGTAACTCATCTATAATTATCATCTTAGCACATGCCATTCTAGATGCTTGTTGGCTAAAAAATGTGACACAAAACTACTTCCAATTTTCCATCTTTAGCAAGTTGGAAAGTTATAGTTTGTCATTTTTCTTCATTCCTTATATGGATACTTTTTACACTGATTTTTTAAGTGCATTACAAAAAAAATGTCATTCAGCGACGAAATTGATCACAATCAGCGACGAAAAGTGGAACGTCGCGTTTTTCGTCACTGAAGACATGTCGCTATTGGTTTCGAGTGACGAAAAGGCGCACGTCGCAAGGACTTGGCGATGAAAACGTATTTTCATCGCTAGAATTTTCGTCACATAATATTTTCATAACCCTAACGATGAAAAGGGTAATTTCGTCCCTCAAGCGACGAAAATAGTTTTTAGTCGCTGGTTTCGTTTTGCGGMGAAATATTTTTGTCGCTAATATAATTTTTTTAAATACAAATTAGCCCTTTGTTATTCGTATCGTGACGTTATGCAATTTCCGCTAAAACACTTTCATTATTTGGTCGCTAGCAAATAAAATCTCAACTTTCTTATCTAGTCTACAATATAACTTCTTTCCTGCAATTTTAAAGAATATAATGATTGATAATAGAAGTGAAATAATATTACATTAAACTTCAAAATTAAAGATAATCTCTACAATCTCACAACATAAAAAATAAATGTACATATACAACCATAAGAAAAWTGTACGTAATATAGATAATGTCGTTACATATTTTTAACAGATCTTCAAGTATCACGATCAACAAAAACATTATGTTTTCAATCTTGCACAAATAATTGCATGTGATCAATATTATTAGCAAACTAAAAATACATTCCTTCATAAAAAAATACTAACAATAGAAGCACTAACATTAATATTCAAAGTTCTAACAACATATCCATAGGTATTCAATAGTTAAATCTCCAACATCAAATTTAAACAAGCAAAGCAAGTGGTTTGAAGCATAATATTCAAAGTTTCAACAACAAAATATAATCATTCAACAATTCAATCTTTAACAATAAATTTTACATTCATAACAAAGTTAATACACCTTCTCCACACACTCAACCCCCCAAACTACAACATTAAAGTCTCAARCTTGCAACAACATTTAAAGCAAAAATAGGTTCAATACCCTTCAATCTCCAACATCAATGCATACTCCACCTTTCAAATTATAGTATCAAAGCACAATCTCCAACAAAAATATTAAACCAAGGTTTCAACATCAATACAACCTCCACAAAAAAAAAAACATGCATACCCCATGTTTTAATCTCTAACATCAATGCACCCTCCCAACAAATGCACACTTCATCTCCTCAAAATACAATATCAAGATTTCAAGCTCTCAACAATAGTTCAAACAAAAGCACCCMCAATCAACACATCAGTCTCAAGATCCAAGAATAACATCAAAACAATATCATACTAAAAATACACCCCCCCCCCCAATCAACACATCAGAGTCTCAAGATCCAAGAACAACATCAAAATAATATCATACTCAAAATACCCCCCCCCCCTCCTAATCTACACATCTACACATCAGAAGTCTCAAGATCAAAGAACAACCTCAAAACAATATCATACTCAAAATCTAGAACTTCACCAAATACATAAGCCCAAACATAAATAAACTAAAATTTTTGTTACCTTGTTCAACGATGAACTTCCTCCTCCTTTAGTAAATCTCCGAAAAAGTTCTTCCATATCGCCAAATCTTCTTTCATATTCTTGACGTTGCATATCAAACAACGTCTCCATTTCCTGGCGTTGACTTTGCAATAACTCTTCCGTTTTCRCAACTCTAGCCTCCAAAGCCTAAACATATTCCTGRGAGTATGCTGCTGCCTGTTTCTGACTTGGTGGCTTTGCTTTTTCCACCTAACTCCACCATTTTTCCTACCACAAGAAATATATTAAGTTAGAATTCTGAATAAATATTATCATTAAATTTACATTATTAAAATGAGTACTTACATATRCAATAGGAGCAGCTTCGTCAGTCCAACCCTTTCTTGGATGGCAATGTGTTGCGAAAAACAATTCGAAAAGGTTCAAATACGTCTCATATTCCTTTTTCTATTCCAATAGGTTATTTAATATACTAACAATCAAAGCATATATTATACTACCACAAACAACTTTGTACCTTGTCTTCTAGATGGGATAAAAATGATTTTGGGCAAGCGCGATGATTAAATGGCAATTTACTCTTACTAACTTTGWTTCTAACGGACTTTGCCTACAACAAGAATAGATATATATATCACTATTTATAATTATTAGTAATCAACTTCAGTTATTAGTTACCTTCCATTCACTAGTTTTCCATCTATCACACAACATATTCCAAACATCTTGTGTAATTCGTCCGTAGGGTCGTAGTCGAGTCGTTTCTGGACCTTCAAAATCACAATAGTACCTACGTAATTGGTGTCGATAATCTTTGTAGCGGGTCCCGATCTCGTACTTGAAATTATCRAAGTGATGTTTAACATGAAGTTCCACCTCAAATTTATTATGTATATGTAAACCAATGAAAATAGATAGCATCACATTAATTTCACTAAACTATATGATAATTAGATACATAATAACATATCTTACCAACAAAAATTCAATTATGGCATTATATGTATGATCTGGAATATCATTTTTCTTCTTAATGTCTAAAGGTACATTCCAACGAGTCAGACGACTGATCTCGMTATTGAATAAACTGGCGAGATATCCCACAGGTTTGCCAGCTTCTACAATCCAGGAAATTGGTATGGGTCGGCCTCCATTTGCATCTATCAGTTTGTCTAAGGCCACTCCACTGTTTTCCCGATGCTTTACAAGTGCTCCTTCAACATCGCTATCTGAAGACATTATCCCTGAAAAAAAACACAAAAAATGAAGGGATGAGAATTCCGGAGCGGAAGCGGATCTTCGTTGCTGATTTTCGGGATACAAAACCGAAATTGAAAGAAGGAAAATACAGAGGAAACTTTACCTTTGAAGAACGTTTCTTCAACGAGTTTCCCTCGAACACCACCACTATGTCTTCCTCGCTATCCTCTTGGGTCTYGGGATCGTGCTGGTGGGAGCAATCCTTTGGAACGAGAGGGAGAGATTGAGARCGCTTTGAGAGAAAATGATGGGAGATCTCTTTTTTTTCTCTGTTCTGTAAAAAACTCTTCTTCACCTTTTCCAACACTTGGAGAARAAGAAGGGTGACGTGGGGTAACTCCCCACGTCACAACACCTCCCACTCCCCTGCAATTTTGCAGGGGAGTTTAATATTATTATTATTATTATTATTATTATTAAATATATATATATAATTAATTAACCAAATTAATTAACAAATATATTTAATTATTAATCCAATTAATAATTAATAAATATATATATACATAAATAATTAACACTTAATTATTTATTATAAAATTAGAATCATATTCTAAAACATTTCTCTCGTATAACCTATAGTTTTAATATACATCTTATGCACATTATTTTTAACCTATAGTTTTAATATGAATCTTATTCATATTAATTTTATTTGAATCTCATTCAAATAATATCTTTCATAATATATAGTTTTAATTTACAATTAACTATATATTATAATGTATCAATATACATATAATCCCTTAAGTAATTTGAACAATTCAAATTCTTCCAAAAACTTGATCCTCGTTTTACCCGTTATGAGCTAGCAAGGGGACCTAATGGACCTACAGATCCGAAGCTCCAACGATGCAAGATTAATCGGTCAAACTCATTGACCGAGTTAATCTAGGTTCGTTAACTACAGGTCATTCCACTAAAGACCCGCAGTTGCACTCTTCTCACTGCAGAATGTTTTCGTSTCCATGGATATACGACCATTAATGACGAGTCAATCCTTCACGAGTGTTCRTAACTCAAGTTGGGTCAAATTACCGTTTTACCCCTGAGTTACATCTTACTCCTTAAACACCACTGCTCCTCTAATGAACAACTTGGTTATGGTCCAACCAATAACCGGAAGTCCCTCTCGGCCAATGAGAGGGTGGGGCCCCTTGTTCAAGTCCCGGAGTCAGCATTTAAGGGAACACTCATCTACTCCCCTAAAGTCGGGGAGGAGTGAATTTCATCTTGTGAAGTTATGTTCCCAGCTCCCCACTCGGTCTCGTCCCCAAAATGGTAGGAATGTTGAGTCGGTGACTCGTGCCACTCTCACCCATACAGATCAAAGGACGAGCTCTCACGGGCAGGAGTCCATAACTCACTCAGGATTGAGAATGAGTTGYYTGGTCATCCTRAGAAATAGCAACCTATTAGTTAACGGTGTTACATCTAAAGATTGCCTATTTCGTAGTCCGGTCTTATACAAACTCATTGTATAGGATACCCCCACTCGCATGTTTCCACACGAACGACCTAGATCGAGTTGTCTGTAACTTTTACAGAGTGGGCCGTATCCATAGTGTTGCCAGGATAAGGTACCCAGCCTTATCCATATACTATAGGCCATTTAGGTTATTCACTAGACATTATCCATTCATATATCAGGGGTATATCAAATATATATCCCGTATATCAACTATATATCCAGTATATATACTGTCCCGATTACATCAAAAATAACCTTGGATGTTTAGTTTATTGGATTTTGGACAATGCAAAGCTATGATTCAACAACAAATTTATTGAATAAAACTTTATTAAATAGACATTTGTTTTTACAAAATACAAACTACGAGTTTAGGGCAACACACCCAACAAAAAATACATTCTAATAATTGATAAAAGTTTATATTATATAACATTGCAATGATATTTTATATACCAATCATGTGTAGGTGTCAGAGTTATCACTTCTTCGTCATCGTTATCGTCATCTTCTGACGATGTTGCATCATCCTCATATTATTCCTCCTCCTCATCTTCTTCCTTCTCATATGTCTTCCTCTACATTCTCGTCAAAATCTAAAACTATCTCAAGCCTATCAATATTGTCGGATATTATTATTGGATCTATATCAACTCTATAAAATGTATGTGCTTCGAGATCCAGTTCTTCAACTTCACATTGATTTGTAACTCATTCACATACATCAGCTTCTTTTATTTCAGGCACATCCCATAAATGTCTATGTTAAATCTTTTGAASTACTTTCCATCCAGAACCTAATTTGAGATCTTCAACATAGAATATTTGTTGTGCTTGAGATACAAGTATGAATGGTTCGTCTTGGTACCACAAATGACGTGTGTCTATGCTTGTAAAATTATGGTCCTGACGAATACAATTCTTCTTAGAATTTGTATCATACCAATCACACCTAAATAGAAGAACTCGTTTTGTATTAATGTAACTCAATTCGATAACTTCTCCAATGACACCGTAGAAATCARATAACTCSGTGTTATGTCCACCCATAACACATACTCAACTATTTTGTGTTGTGCACCGATCATCTCGCTATATTGAGTTAAATCGAACTTCATTTGTAACACAACCATTATACGAACGAATTCAAATATCAGGACCACATGCTAGTGTATTTAACTCATGCACAACAGCGTTCGAATTTGAAGAAACTCCCGATCTCATCTACAGACATATTTTACAAGATCAAATATCATTATGGAAATAGTAAACCATAATGGATAGATGATGTAAGAAATTTTTATGTAGTACAACTCACTTTTCTTTTAAACCATTCTGGAAAAAATACTTCATGCAAACTGACTAAATTATCATTGTTTTGCTATTGTAACTCTAATTCATGTTCTCTGTGAAACAAAACTAACAATGAATAACATTTGAAATAAACTTACCGACTACGAGTACCAATGAAAGTACATGAAAATTCGTACCGTTTATATGAATCTACTGCTTCAGAATTGGTTAGATGTACCAATGCGACTTTCGTAACTTCGTAGGCGATAATTTTTTCATTTGTGAACCACCAATTGGTCGTGCATTTTGCGAAAATACAAGATGTGTCTTTGAGTCATTCCGGTCCAACATATAATCATTTCGAATTGGCCTATTGAATTTTGTCTCAATTCCATCGAGATACATTGAGCAGAATGTCAATGGTTCATTCGTAATGAYAGCTTCTGCTATGGAACCCTCATGCCGAGCTTTATTTTTTACATATTGTTTCAATGTCCTCAAACTCCTACGATAATATGTGATATCAATTAATTAATACCACTAGATAWACTTTGAAGCAACATACACAAATAAAGAAGCATACCTCTCAATCGGATACATCCAACTATAACCCACAGGTCCTACTAGCTTGACTTCGGGTAAGCGCACGACTAGATGAACTATGACATAAAAGAATGTTGGAGGGAATATTCTCTCAAATTTGCAAAGAATCAATACAATTGCATCTAGTAACTTATTCAAAGTCTCAACTTTCAATATCTTTGCAGTGAAGTCTTTGAAGAAATTCGACAATTTTGCAATACCTCCACTAATATCATTGGACAAAAATGGACGAATACCCACTGGTAAAAGTCTTTGAAGTAACACATGTGAGTCGTGTTTTTTCAGTCCATGTATTTTTCCGTCTTTAACACTAACATATCTTGAAATGTTCGATGCGAAACTATCAGGGAATTTGATGGTTTTCAAAAAGCTACAAAATGTCTTTCTTTCTTCCTTCTTTAACGTGTAGCTAGCATGCGGTTTCAATAATTTGTTCCCAACATGTTGGAAATGTAATTCTTTACATATGTTTAACTTCATTAAATATTTACGTGCTTTTTCAGTATCCTTTGTTTTCCCTTCGATATTTAATAGTGTGGCCAAGACATTATCACTAATATTCTTCTCGATATGCATGACATCAAGTTTGTGTGTACCAAGGATGATTTTTCCGAGTGGCGAAAAATTAATAGAAATTAATTGCTAGATGACATCCAATCCAGAAAAACGTCGTGGTACAACTCTACTTTCAGTTTTTCCATTATATTGCTTGCTTATGTACCAAGGATGATTTTGTGGTAAAAAGCGACGATGTCTCATATAGCATATCTTACTATGCAATTTGTCTGATGAAATATCTTCATTACATACTGGACATGCCTTATAGCCTTTCKTACTCCACCCTGAGAGATTGCCATAAGCCGAAAAGTCATTGATTGTCCACATCAAAGCTGCATGAAGTCGAAAGTTCTGACCACTACATACATCATACGTATCAACGCCAGTAGACCACAACTCTTTCAATTCATCTATTAATGGTTGCAAATAAATGTCTATCTCCCTTCCTGGAGATTTTGGACCTGGTATGAGTAATGACATGAAAAAAAACGATTCATTCATGCATTTTCAAGGGGGCAACTTATATGGAATCAATATTACTGGCCACGTACTATATGATACATTCATGTTTCCAATTGAATTGAATCCATCAGTGTCCAARGCCAATCTTACATTCCTTGAATCCTTTGCAAACCAAGAATATTGTTTTTCAAAATCTTTCCAAGCCTCAGCATCAACTGGATGTCGTAAAACCCCTTCTACGTTTAGTCTTTTTTCCTTATGYCATCTCATTTCTCTTGACGTATGCTTAGATAGATATAATCTTTGCAATCGAGTTATCAATGGGAAACGCCTTAGAATTTTATGTGGAATCTTTTTCCATTCCCCTTGTCTGTTTTGTAACAAGGTTCGTTACATTGTAGACAGATATCAGCTTGCTCATTATGTTTCCAAAATAAGATACAATCATCCTTGCAAGCATGYMTTTTTTCATATCTTAAGCCCAAATCGCRTAACATCTTTTTTACACCATAATAAGACTTTGGAATTTTGAAGTCATTAGGAAGAGCTTCTTTAAGTAATTGCAACAACATATCAAAGGATTTATTACTCCATAGATTAAGTACTTTGATATGCATTAACTTAACCATGAATGTTAGTACCGAAAATTTCGTACATATTCAGGGTATAATTCTTGGTCAAGTTCATTAAGCATTTATTGAAACTTGGTATTTTGAGCTTGTCTATTGTGATCACTTGATTCACCCATAAGTGATTGTCCTTCTTCATTAGACTCARTGTATATCTCATTTGTCAAATCATTTAACATCTCACTAATTCCTTGTTCCTGATATGTGTTTTGGTCCACATTTGTACGTATTCTTTTAGAATGCAACTCTCTAGTTTCCCCATGGAAAGTCCATATCCTATAATATGGATACATTTCATATGAGTACAAATGACCTTCGACATCACATGGTCGTTTTCATTTAAAATTTCGACATTTCCTACATGGACAACGTGTGAATCCTCTTTTATCAAGATGCTTCTTCGATAATTGAACAAATGACCTAATTCCTTCAGTATATTCTTTGCTTAACCTATCCAGATTTTTTATCCAACTTTTATCCATAATTTTTCCTATTCAAAAGTAATAATACCAATAATTATTAACATAATTAAACAAGTGAAGGTACCAACTTATAAGAAAAAAAATATATATCACAATAAAATCACAAGCCTAACAATCCTAAATTTTTTTATTCCAACCTCACACAAATTCAAATCTAAAGCCACTTTCCAGCAAATAAAATCAAAATAAAAGAAGCAAACAAAAYTCCATTAATAATTGAACTCTAAAATGAATTAGCATAGATAATCTTAAACCTAATTCCAAGTAAACTATAAGCAAAATTTAAAGTGAATATCAAACATATTATAAATAAATATTATTATTGAACACTACACAAAAAGAAAAATATTCACTACTAGAATTTTAGRATTTTGTGACGGTAGGGAACAGTAAAATACTATTCAACATTGTTTAAATACGTCACGAAAGGTAAAATACCCATTTTTTGAGGAAAAAAGCGGAGAATTCCGGATTTTTGGCCTTTCGTGACATTGAGGCGCGTTTTTGGCAGGAAATGACGAAATGTTTCGGATGGTCGCGTTTTTGGCCCTAATCTTTCTTCTTTCTTTTCCTCACGATAGGCCCCCTTTTTTCCATCTCACTCTCTCTTCAATCCCGTTCTCTCTCCCGCAATCTCTCTCTACCCCGACGGCATCTCCAAATGACGATCCACACCCTTCAAACCCAGATCTTGCAGCGACGAATCTTCACGGCGGCGCCATAGCATCAAGTGGGGTGAACTCATCTTCTGCGGCAACGGTGACGAGCAGCAGGCGGCGTCTTGAACGGCGGCAGGYAGATTGACCAATGCGAGGCCAGATTCAACGGAACTCTGCAGCAGCGACAAACCCAACGGTGATTTTAGTTAGTTTAATTTTCTTTACCTTCAACTCCATCCAAATTAAAATTAGAAGGGACAAAAAGATAAAAACATTCATACCCTTTTTTTGTTGTTGTTATTTTTTGGGTTCTGGGGGTTCCTTGAGTTTTAAATGAGGATGAACAACATACCATTTTTCATTGGTAATGAGTTTTTCGAAATCCCTATTTCAGCATAATGTGTGAAGTTTTTTTATGACATTCCAAATATATGTATTGAGATAATTATGAGGATGCTATATACTTTCCAAATTTTCAATTCTTGGGTTGCATCTTTCCCCTTATCAATGTATATAAGTATATGTTCATTTCACTCTCTTGTTTTACCTTTCTTCTCCATCCACTGTACTTCTGAAACATTTTTTATAGTTCTGCAAATATGTGTTCTATAAACATGGTAGATTTTGAAATTCATGCTTTGATGGATACTCATAATACTTTTYGTATCCAATTCCATCGTCTCACYCTATGTTCATCACAGATTCCRAACCAGTYTGAATACTTGTTCCTCTAATCGTTTTCAGAGCCTTYAATTTCATTGGAGTTGAAGTGATTAGTCTAGTCGCTGTCTGCTCTTTTTGACGGAAAAGTACAGGTATTCTCCCTTTTTTGCCTTTGTTCCTGTTTGCTTCGATGGAGAATGTTCTTCTAATTCTAATTCGATAAATTAATGAAGTAGACCTGAAGTTATGTTACAATAAAATTGGGAAAACCTTGGTATTTAGTTCGAATTTCATTTTACTTTCGAGTTCATTTGAGAGTTGATCTCAATTGCAAGATGGTAACAAATTTTCATTCATATATTTGGAATTCTTGATTTGTTTCTCRTTTGGCCAGTCATTTCGTCGTGCTTTCAAGGCTTCATTTCACTTTGTAAGCCTGTTTGAGATGGGAAAACACCAAAAAGATTAGAAAATAACTTGCAAACTATTTTTTGTCTAGCTTTGGCAAAGATGCAACTTCTAAAATTGAAACAATGTGATGTATGGATAAAACTGAAGAAAGTTACGAGTACTGAAAATGAAAAACTATTTCAACCCTCCTTGAATCATGGATTTACAAGTCTACCATTTCATCATCCACTCCATACCGGCATCTCTTGCCTTACTTTCGATCCTTAATTCTGGAAATGTGTATATTTCAACTATTACTTTTGATTCTTAATTTTKGAAATGTGTACATGCATATAGAACATTTTTATAACATTTAGAGTTGATTTATAACAAAAACTATGATTTTGTGCAGGAAATTGCTGAGCTAGGTGTCTGACGCCTTATCCAATGTGAAACAAACATTTTGATGTATTTGACTTCTCCTAATCCCTCCATGTGTCATCCATGTAAAGAAAGATGTCAAGTCAATAACAAATTAAGTTGAAGAAGTTTTGAAGGGATGACTCTCCACAAAACACTCAACTCTTTAACCACCTTGGAGCTGCCTATAAATTGAGTAACCTCCTTCACTTCATTCATCATCCAAGTGATTATTTAAATTTAAGTTGAAAAAGTTTTCAAGACTTGTTTTATTTCAAGTTTTGCTTAGTTCTCGGCTTGTTACTTATCAGTTGTAAGTTTTGAACTCCATTTAAATTTAATTCCAGCAAGTTTATTAATCTTCATCTCCATTCTATTTTTCTATGAAGTTTGCAATCACACAATTTTGTGGAATCGACCGAGTATTGTCTCGAAATCTTGAAAGAGAACGAGTAAGGGTCTTTTGGGTTACAACTTCATCATTTACAACTTGTTTTTATTCTATTCTTCTTTAAATCATGTCTTTCATTTACAACATCGTTCAATTCTGTTTTCTCTCTAAAATTATGAGCTAAACTTGTTTTCCTAAGCCTGATTATGGATGATCAGCTAAAGTTTTTAAAAATCCAGCAAGTCAAAAGTTGTCTCTCTCTTTTTTTATTATTAAAAGTTGCTTTTAAAGAATATATTTCTACAACTTAAATGATTTAACTTTTGGAGAGAAAGACTTTAGACATAAAGATTTYGATCTGGTAGCCTAGACATAGGACCTCGACCTAAAGTTATGGTTGGTTTTTATTAAAATAAGTTCACTTTTCTAATAGACATATTAGGAATGAGTTTATATCTTCAAAAATCACTTAGACATAAGAAGATGGCGAAGCGGAACCGATGAAAAATATAAGAGGTGCTTGGCTGCCACAAAGGCTTGTGGTGGTCTTATTGGCGCATACCACGGTGGGGTCTTCGACTGGGGTGAAGTCGTAACAAGGTAGCCGTAGGGGAACCTGTGGCTGGATTGAATCCTTCGCGATGGAAATGCCCTCTTCCTTCCCCCAACCCAACTAAGGGGAAGCACCTACTCCTAACAAAAGCGAAGCGAGCCGCGCTACTAGCGCGCATTTTGTGGATTTTTAGCTAACTTGAAGTAACTAGGTTGGGTTTATTCCATTGAGTTTTTAAGCACCAAAAGCAACACAATTCTTGATATTTGTCACCTTAAAAACAATTGCAAAGTCGTCAATCAACATTATTTTTATTAAAAAAAAGGCTTCATTAGTCTCTATGGATTGATACTCGGCGTACTCATTCATTTTMTTACTTGTGACGAATGTACAGTCGCGCTCTATCTATTATTTCAAATTCAAAATYCCAAACAACTATGCGCACAACAAAATAGCTTATAGCTCGAGTTCACCTCAATCAAGAATCTAACTACGAACCATTTTCCCATTCCACAATTATTCAGYGAATCCCAATATCCAAACACCACAATAAAGGAAATATGAGGAAGCACAATAAACAACACAAGAGATTTATACTGGTTCACCAACTATGACTATGTCCAGTCTTCTGCGATGTGCGAGTTTTACTATGATTGGAATAATGCAATGGGCATACAATATCCCTCAATACTCTCTCTAGATGCCTCAACAAATACCACCTAGTTTTTTAGGTAATATAATACAATAATACGGACCTAAGAATACAAGAATAAACCTCACCAATAGACTCGAGAACAAGTTGTCGACGACGCACTACAACCCGAGAACTYGACCACTTCTCTACTGCCTTAAAACTGCCTCCCACACCTCTAATTTGTGCCACTTGAAAAAACCTAACGTAAAAGAAAACAATCAGTTTATAAAATGTCGCAGTGTTGAGATGTTGACGCTGTGAACACCACAACATCAAAAAGAATCGTGCACGCTTTTTTTTCCAATTTCGCGACGACACCACGACGTTATAAGGCAGCTGTGGCGCTGCTCTCTCGACCAACAGCCTTGCAGCATGCCTTCATCTCTATTTTCATTATTCGTCTCCATTCTTTCTCAACTTATGCAACATTGTAACCTCCTTCTTCTCTCTTTTTCGTCTATTTTTTTTACAACTTAATATAGCTTAAGTTTACAGTATAAAAAATACATCTCAACAATTTAAAGGTACATATATGTATACATTTCTTGCTTTTTAATTTTCATAGTTTTAAATAAAATTGCCAAGAAGTCGCTTAATATTTATCGTTTTTTTCTCTTCTATTATTTCGTTTTGCATCTTATTTTCTTCTAATTTTAAATGGGGGYGACTTTTCGGCAATCATTTAAAACTATGAATATACCTTTAAATTATTTTTTATGCTTGTAAACTTAAGCTATATTTAAAATGGAAAATAAAAAGACAGAGAGAAAAGAAAGCAGTTAAGGTGTTGCATAAGTTGAGAAAAAAATGGAAACAAATAAGAGGGATAAAGAAAGAGGTGTGAAGGTGTAGGGAGAGAGGAAAAAAAAAGAGAAGAATAATGTTCCTTAATGTTAAGGAGTGAAGTTTTTTCCAGATACAAATGAGTATTTGTAAGAAAAATAAATGAAAATAATAAGGTCACAARATATAAAACAAGACTAATTGCACAAAGTTTTTTTGCAAATACCTGTTATTGATTACGAGRAGATATATTCTCCGGTGGTTGATGCAAGTTTGGTAGGAGATTTGATCCAGTTTTATGTTTTGAAAAACAAGGGATAAGATGGCGGTGAGTTTATGTTTGGTAGGCCCAAATTTGAAAACAAAATYCAAAAACTTGAATTTAAAAAGTCCCAAATCTGAAAACAACTAAAAGTTATTTTYAACCTTTTCAAATATCATATCCCAAAATTTTGAAAACACGGAATCCAGTTTTACGMTTCTTTTTTTTTTTT
>NW_019104695.1:196334-217333 GCF_001995035.1 Momordica charantia
TTSWWRAMACTGGATTCATAGAATACAACCCTTGTTTTCATTGAATCCAGATTTCCGAGTATCCTACATTCCCACAAAACAAACGTGAGAATCCAGATGCCCGTCCAACGGGAATCTCGGATTTCCATGAAACAAACGACCCCTAAAACGAAGATTTTCAATCCATTCCTTACACTTTTGGTGCTACTAGATCATAAAGATGAAGTTGCATTTAATTTCATTTGTGCAAAAGTTAAAAGTCTTTTCATTTGCCTTGGATCATTCTTCCTACAAAGTTACTAGCTAGACTAGGTTATACAGCATACTACCACTAGTGGTAGATTCATAAATTTTTTTAAGGGATTTTATATAAARTTCAATAAATATGCTCCACGAATTTGGTTTCGAATATTACAATAATAGATTCAGATGGTACGAAAATATAGTTGGAAGGCTTTGATTTATATTTAGTTTATATATTTTATAGTAAATTGGTTGACAAGTTTTTCCCTTAAAGTTTCAATATTGTGTTTAATTAATAGATCTCTAAACTTAAAAAAAATATATTATATATCAATAAGTTCTTCAACTAATAAATTGTTGAACTGTTAACCAGCTCAACTAAGACACCTATGTCCAACAAAAAAGTTGTAAGTTCGAATCTCCACCTCCACTGATGTACTAAAAAGAAAAAAAAAATTGGTTGAACTGATAAACACATTGATACAACCTATAACAGATCTTGTTCAAGTAAGGTGGATATTTATGAACCAAACTTATAATTTATACCATTAAATTTGTTCAATAAAACATAGAACAAGATTTTCTGAGAATGAAACTTGAAATAATAAATCAAATTTTCTCCATTTATAAAAATTATATAATTTTTCATACAATCAATTATTTTTCAAATAATCTACTGAAGTGAAAATAYTTTTTAATTAATTTCTATTTATATTTAACCTAAAAARATAAATTTAAAAAAAGAAATTAAAATATTTATAACATTTCACTGCAATATTTTTTCTAAAATAAAAGTTGTTTTCTTAAATAAAGAACAATTGTTCCTTTATCTTAAAATAAAATAAAAAAACAGGGAAGTCTTCTTAAATAATTTTTTTTCCTTAAATAAAGAATAGTAAAAAAAAATAAAAAAATGATTAATGGACAGACTAGAGTTCCAAACTCAGGATTTCGAGGGGGCTTGAGCGTTCAAAAGCAGCTTAACCACTGTGCCATCAGTTAAATTCATTGCATTTAGTACACAATTTGTATATTAATTCCATAGTCTAAAGGAGGTCGTGGGCCCAACGTGCATCCGTTCCTACTAACTATTACATCATCTTATTGTTGAATAACTAATCGTCTCAACTCAACAAAGAGAATAAATAGAATATTTAATTTTTAATACAACAACATATAGAAGTAGGAAGACATATGTCTTAACTAGTTAAACTATGTACAGATTGGTAACTTTTATGTCCCCATCATAAAGGTATTAAACGTCACGAAAAGTGAAATTTGTGACGGTTTAAAAATGTGCTGATATAAATAAGTGGAATTCACCTATTTTAGGATTAAAAAAACTATATTTAGCATCACTGTTTTGTTAAAAGATTTTTTATAATAAAGACTGAGTTTTTAACTTAATTAAAGTTTTGAGAAGGACCAAATTTAAAACTATATATTAATATATTTTTGTTAAAAGTATACAATTTTCGCAAGTTTTAACATAAATAGTGAGAATATCCTACTTTAAAGACTAGGATAAATAAATTTATCTAATTCAGAATTAATTTTACGAGATGATTATTTAGCTATTTAAATACTTAGAGAATTACAAAACTAGTATATTGTATCTATAGCCATTTATTTTTAAAATAACAAAGTGTATATATATTTTTGATAACAACCCACGAACCCACAATATAATGAAGAATAGGTTATTGGTCAAGACATCACTAACTTTTCTTATAAATAAATGTAGGGGTGTTAGAAAACTATAAAAAAAAAACACTAATCCAATCAATCAAAATCGAGTGAACTGACATCGATCGGTGGATTTGATTACTGGTTCAGTCGGAAGTTAGTTTTCCAACATCAAGCTGAAAATTTAGCCTGACATARTTGTACGAACATCACCAAAAAGGAAATTACAAACTAAAAGCAAAGAGCATACTTTGCTCAATGGCTTTAGCCAGACAATTAATTACATAGCTTTCCTAAAGTGGACTACTCTCGATAAGGAAAGAAATATGCCCCAAAAGGAAGAAAATAAAATGGCTGGAAGAACCTGCTTCTTCCATCTTGTGAATTTTGAAAAAAAAAAACCCCTAATATTACGAAGACATCAAGAACCTGAAGGATCCGATTGATTGAATGAGAGACAATACAGTGACCAGTACAAGACTTTGTTGAGAATCCATATAAATAAATTAAATTTATCCAATCCATCCGTTTAAATTTTTAAGTTGAGTAGTGGTTTATCCATCCTTAATATGGTATCAGAACGGAAGATCTTGTATTCGAACCCTTACATTATTGAAACCTCAACAAAAAAAGAAAAAAGGAGAGTGAACTGTAGTTGCATTACAAATTCGAAGTCACATGCACTACATGAAATGAATAATTTTGGGCGTACAAAGACATAGTAGATGCAGGGTCGTGGCATTAAATATTTGCCTTTTAAGTTACTTTATTTCCATATTGAAATGGACATGAGATGTATCTATTATCTAAAGATGCCGTCTTCAACTGAAACATCAATTTTCTTTTGTCATTTTTCTCACAATGACAAAAGATAGTAGCATTTTCGATTGTGGAATAATTGGAGATATAAAAATTAATTTATCAGGTAGATCTACACGTGTCATTTAATCAACACATTTCTTGTAGATTACCCAATTAAATTTCTAATGTTGAAATATTTTCCAACTTCAAAGACACTTTTCACAAAGTTTAGAGAACAAAATGTTTCTTTTTTTCTTTTTTAATTATTATCGTGTTTCATATTTTCTTTTCTTTTTTAATTATAAATCAATTGATACAAAAGTACAAAATAAAAGGTCTTAAATGAATCAAAATTTGTCAATAAAAACCATGGCTTACTATTACCTAGTTGGACGCACACGTGGCAAGATATGTTGAGATAATTGTGAGTTTGACCAATTAAACAATCTTGCCACACCGATTACATCTATTTGAATAATTGGGAATTCAACGCACAATTTTGGGTTAAAACTAGCTACCCTTATTTTTATTTTTATTACCAATAATTTGTGAACGATTGCAATTGTATTTTTAGTCATAGTCAACATCAACTTAGTTCAGCAGTAATTGACACGTTTCTTTATTAAAATATCATGAATTCGAATTTCCCACCTCATTTGTTGTATTAAAAATTATTAAAAAAAATTGTATTGAGTTTAAATCCAAAGTGGACCTTGTCATTATGGAACAAAAGCAACTTTTTGTCTCAATATTAATATTTGTAGTTTTTTTTTCTTCTCTTTAATTCCTTTTATTTGCAAGGAGTAAGTTTTAAGTACTCCTATTTTTTACTATAGTCACATTTTCATAAATAGTTCTATGATCTCGACTAATTTTCCTGTCGAGCTCACAAATGTTTCAACATGAAACGATTAAGAGTGTTAAAGTTACGTAGTCGTTTCATCTATGAGAAATTTTTTTTATGGAAGAATGCAATTTATAATTTCTAATTAATCATTAAAGAGTAAAATTGAAAATTAAGAAATATTTTAGAATATGTCAGAGCAATGTAAATTATAACCTAACCTACCACACGTGGACCAATAAAAATGAATAATTGTACCTTGTTCTTCCACATCCTTGAACTTACCGATATTGAGCTAAATAGTTCAGCCTATGATAGATTGTCATAAAAGAACACCGATCGTCATAGCTTGTGCTACCTCATTAATGCTTCTCCCAAGCATATGAAATCAGGCTATGGAGCGAAACTAGTTACGATCGTGTAACAAACTCTTTGTATGGTTGTAACTGAATGGTCTCTCCCTCTACTCCTATAAACACGCACTCAATTCGATATTTGTAACTATCTGGAACTGACCTACTTAACCTTTGGCTTTAGACTAGCTTTAGTGTTGAAGTATTTGTACATTTTGTGTGCAGATTTTCTTGCATAGCTTGCTCTGCATAACTCGACGAGAAGAAACTCGATTCGAATCTCAGCTTGTCTAGAATCCAATGTAAACAAACAACCAAATCAACAATTATCTAAAAAACTATGAATCACATGGTGTATTAAGCCATTAATTATTAAAACTGAAAGAACTTAAATACAACATTTTAAGAAAAACATAATAAAAACTTCGTTCCAAAGCAAAGCCATGTTTTAAATTACCCAAAAGAATACAAAGAAAGTTGCAACAAATAAAAAGTATTCATTCAGCTTTTGGATCCTCAGTTCATGAACCCCAAATTTACACCGCCAACTGTTTCTGCATGAAATCATTGGCATCTTTAATTAGCAACGAAGCATCCTTCAGCTGAGGAACTGCATAAAATCCATGAATGGCCTTTGGATATTCAACCAAATCCACTTCTTTTCCTGCCCCTTTCAGCCACTCGTAGTACTTTCTTCCCCAATCTCGTAACTGGTCATGTCCTCCCACGATCAGAAGCRTCGCCGGAAACTTCACGCCGGAGATGTCTCCTGCATCGGGTCCGAACACGTGCGCCGCTGGGTGGTTTCTGTTGGACCCATTTGGCAGAAACGCTTTCCAATACCAATCTGCTTGTTCTAAGTTGACCATCGGCGACTCGCTGAATTGAATCTCTGACTCTACTCGCTCCTCCCCGCCGAAAAATGGTTCGATTGTGATTAATCCTTTGATATTCACCTGTCAAATCAAGACCCGAAATCTTTTAGATGAATATATATGCGTGGACTGGAAAATTATCACAATTTATAATAAATGATTATAGATATTGATCGAACGAAAAAAGAATTTTACTCTGATACCATGTTAAATTACGGTCCTAAAGCTTAACTAATAACAACAAATATGATAGTTTCATTTTTAAAATTTCAAATAATAGGCCCATGCCCTTTTAAGATTGTATTTATGTTAATCTTGTATGTTATGAACTGGCTTTATGTTAACTTTATCTATAAGTTAACAATTACAACTAAGCCTCTCAATGGGTCTGAAACTGACCTAATCTTTAAATAATATATTCATATCAACTAAAGCAATTAACAAAGAGACTTTGTAAAATAAAAAATTAAAAAAGAAATATTTAGATCCTGATACTACCTATTAATAATTGAAAACTCATTATTTAAAAGAAATATATTATTATGTTTTTTTTGTATTTCTGTTTCTAGTTGTTAAATATTTAACGATAGTCTACTCAACGGAACGAACAGTATTTAAGCATTTTCCAAATTAAAAATTTAAAAACCTATCATAACTTTTGAAATTACAAAGACCTCTCACTGTTAAAAAATTATAAACACAACTCAAAAAATTGAACAATACTTAAGCCTTTATTGAACATAAGACTTCTCATTCTGATATGATGTTAAAGATAAATAAAATACCACTCAATTTAAAAGTTTAAATGAATGAATTTTCGTATATATCCATTCTGGAGACTCCCCTCTTTTCTCTTGACCTAAGACCATAAAAAATTTTCTTTCTATTTTTTAAAAATTTAATGGTAGTCAGGTATTTTCGTACAAAAAAAAWTAATTACTGTTAGAAATTTTCTACAACACAACAGCCAACAGTACAGCTAGCAAACAGACAGTAGGTCCAAAATCTCTTCACCAAACTTTGTAATTTAATTATCACCTTGTTGAAATCGTAGTCGGCGGCTCTAACTGCCACGTGGTGGGCCAGGTTGCCGCCGGCGCTATCTCCGGCAAGAAAACAGCGGCCGAGGTCAGCTTTGACCGGAAAAGAAAGGGAATCGAAACCCACKTCGTCGAGGAACTTCACGGCGTCAAATCCGTCCTCGTAGGGACACGGGTACCGGTGCTCGGGAGAGAGGCGATAGTTGACGGAGACGACGACGGCACGGAGGTCACGTGCGAGGCGCCGGCAGAGGTCATCGTAGGGCTGGGAGTTGGCGGAGAAAAACACGAAGCCGCCGCCGTGATAGTAAACGACGACGGGCACGGTGAGATTATCAGGAACGGCGGAGGGGATGAAGAGGCGGAACCAGAGGTTGCSATTGGGGTCGAAAACGACGTCGTGGGAGGAAACGCCGTGGCGGGGTTTGGTGGAAGGAGGGGTTTTGGGGTCGAAGAGGCTCATCAAGCGGCGGTTGACGGTCATGTTGGAGCGGCGGCTGACGTATGAGGCGGCGGCGTTGAGGCGGACAAGCATCCGGAACTTCCATGGAAGCTTTGGAGCTTTCTCTCTCTCCAAATTCTTAGACATCTCGAGACTTGAGAAACTGGATTTTGAAGAAAGCTATATATATTTATTGTTTCTTGAAATCCATGCCTTTGGGCCTACAAAGACCGAATCTCGTTGTTTGGGCGGAGTAATATTGTGATAGCACAAGACTTGTCCCTGAAACCTCAAAGTAGGTGTTATTTCAACATTTCAAACCATTGTCACTACTTCATTCTCAGAGAACCAAAGAAAACTAAATATACCCCAATCKTATTTTATATTTCTCTTGCTAAAAATAATTAAGTTCAAACTTATTTTGTGCTCTTCACAGTTAAATATTTGACATAAAGAAAAATGTTGCAAAMGAAAAGAAATKAATGAGAGAATTTGTAATGAGCAGCTACAATCTAGTTGTCATATTTACAAATATAACAACAACTTTTTAGTTTTGGAAATCTGACAAAATATTTAAAATTTCATTTTTAGATCTGTAGTTATTCTGACTTTTAACTTTCTAAATTTTCGAATTCTAATTGATTTACTTTGTACTACATGCTAGAGATATCTGCTATAACTGATTTATTTTGTACAAAGTATACAAAGTACATTAAATTTATGTACTCAATAGGAAGAAGTACATCAAATAACTAATATACCTTGATATAATTTATACTAGATATATTAGTTATAGCTTYGTTGATGACAAATAAGTTATAACTAATATAATATATCAAAGTATATCAATAAACTGATATACCTTATATGAAATATCTCAAAGTATATTATATGTACCGTGATATTCTTCATTTAAGGTATATAAAGTATATATATAATTGATATACTTATATGAAGTATATCAACGATATCATTATCAGTGACATACTTCATATGAGATATATCAGTCAACTTTGATGTATTACAACTAATATATTATAGTTGGAAATATCTTGATGTACTATAGTTGATACACTTAACTACTGTACTATAGTAGTTATGACTGATATACTTAGTATGAAATAGGTGATTGATATATTTTATTTTTTCAAATGATTGCTATATATATTATGCGTGACATGCCCTTTTGATGTTGTTCTCTTCATCTTTCAGATAAATGAGCCAATGAGTCCAACAGTACTTGTAGGGYTAAATAAGAGTCACTTTCGCCCACCTGCCTAATGAGACTTGGGGTTCCCTCGAAATCCCCTAGCATGTAAATACTGGTTAACTACATGATCGACCGCGTGTTTCCTGTAAACTATTACGAGTTCAAGCTTGAGGACGAAGAAAATAGATAGGATGAATATTTTATGAAGTATATTAATTGGTGAAATACTCGATATATCTAATAYGCAATAGATCAAGTTATATACATTGGTAATTTTTACCATGATTTCATAATTTTTATGTTCAAAGCTGTTATAATATCAATTGATTGATGGTACTTGAAATATATATTTCTAATGTGAGGAATTATTTTCTATTTTCTAGTAAATCTCATTGAATTTGGGGTATTCGTCACAATTTGATTAGTAATASGACAAAATTCTTTTAGGTAAAAGCCTTGCTCTTAAAAGTTTGTATATCATTTGTGAGCGTTTATTATATAACCTCTAATTAAATGTAACAACAATTTTGGAGGACATCTATTAATTCTAATTTATAGAAAATGTCAAAGGGGTCATTATTCATTTGAATAATTTTTTTGGGAARAAGTTTTATGATGTTATCTCAATTTTATAATTTTGAGTAAAATTGCACTTACAAAACTCMTAATTCTAAATGAAAATATATATTAAAGTAAAATAAAACATAATGTGTATATCATTAGTACATCAGTGTTCATATCARGTATATCAATATGGTATATATCAACAYTTAAAGTATGTATATCAATAATATATCATATATAAGGTATACCAACACGCACATATATATTAATAACTAAAAAATGGAATAAAATCTATCATATTTTTAATTATTTTGATTTTACTCTTCTAGATTTTTAGATATATCAATGGTATATATACCAAATTAGGTATATTGATGATATATAAAATCAGGTACATGAATGATTTGTATATCAACATTCAGATATGATATATAAAATCAGGTACATGAAATATATCAACATTCATATAAAGGTATATCGGTATTAACTAATTTACTTTAATGTCCTAGTACTAGGTAAAGTACTCTGGTCAAATTCTCATGACCATTAAATACTTTCCTAGTTTATCCTTTATTTGTAACCGTTGGAGATATGTTCCTTCTCTGATTTATTTTTTCCTTTTGTACTGTCCATTCTTTTTTTGTGCAAACTACATAATAGCTAGGTTGCATAAGAAATGTACAATTTTTCTCTTTTGAGGTGATATAGAACAATCACGTTTTGAAGCATTTCTAACAACCTTTTAATCGCAACATCTACTTTAGAGGTGGTTTGTACAATTTACCCTTAATTTTAAGACATCGGTTAAATTTTGATTGATCTGRCAATTTTGTTATTTAGTTACGAAATTATCACATAATTAGTTAAAACTTGTCTTTTTTCTAGTGTGGTGATAATTATATAGCAATACTCAAATTTAATTTTTGAGTAACTTGTGGAATGCGATTGCAATTGAACTTCCAGGCTGTGTGATTTCGTTACATTTAATTTATGTTAGATCTATATTGTGGACTACAAGTGCCAGAATAATGGGCAGGTGATATTATGGTATGGTTTCATCCAAAGTAAGACGAAAAAAGCGACGCAAACCAAATCGGGCCATCTAAGCCAAGTAAATCGGGATGGATCACCTGTGCCAATTCAGCCGAGCCGAACCGATTGGACCGAGCAAGGTGGTACAATCACCTATGAGCTGGCCTAACGAATCATTATCACCTCCAATCACCAAGATCAGTGCTAGGAAGATTAACTTTTATTGTTGACTTCATTATTTGAAAGTTGGAAAACGATGAAGATAGTTGTGTCAAATTTGTTAGGAACAAATGTTGAAATGTGATACAACAATTGTTGAAGAAATTCGTAGAAATGAGGGTGGGRGAGAATATACTTCTAGTTCTGACTCAACATTGACTATAAAAAGAAGTAAAGAAAAGGTTGTATCTAATGACACGTAGCAAAAAAATAACATAACGAATGGAAGAAAGATGTCGAATATTTTTACTACCACAAGAAAGGCCGTAAAAAATTCATGATGGATCTGGTATAAGACAAATGCAAATGTAATTGTGCATGTTGATGTCTTTTTTTGTGTTTATAGTAACCCAAATACTAYTAGAAATATATGTTTCAGSGATGAAAATAATGTGACGAAAAAGTTTAGTCGTAAAAAACGCGACGAAAACAACTTTCGTAGCATAATATGTGACGCAAGTGAATTCATTGCAAAAATATGTGACAAAAGCAAATTTCGTAGATAAGAGGTAACCATTATTGTGGGTAAATTGACAAGACAACTTGAGTATACAGGTATCTTCAGATAAGAGGTAAACATTATTGTGGTACTTAGCAAYCATTGTTGTGTTACCTTAAGAGGTCTCTACAAATGAAGGAGAGGCCAATTATAATCTTTCCAATGTAGTTGAATCTGCTTTGACATAAGATAGGACGTAGTCCCGACTTTGCGACAAACCAGTATAAGTTTTTTGATGTTAAGGTTTTCTGTCCCTATCTTTCATTCCTTTTTTATTGTTATACTTGTGGTCTACTTTGTCCTATGGGAGAAAATAATAAAATAGGTACGGTCTTGTTTGAAGAATTTGTTGGAGATGATTGATTGATCTATATATTTTTCCAACAATTAGTGCCGAAAGTCAAGCTAGAGGCAATCTCAACTAGTATGAGGCCCAAGGTGACTTCATCTATAAATATGATGAGAGACCTTGTACGTGAGGTATGTTACACAACCCTATTTCTTGCCGGCTTAACTTAATCCATTATCTGACTCAGGCATTGGAAGTGTACTGCTTAATTAGCACCACATACTACAATAGAATAATGAAACTATTTCCACCAACTTTTATAGGTTATTAATAAAATAGGAAACATAATATATTTACCAACAAATATTAGAATTCATTAAAAATTATATTATATTTTATCAGAAGTTATTTAAAAAATCTTGAAAAATATTCACCGGTGAAAGGTCATTAAAAACCGTTGAATTTTTTTTTTTTGTATTTATAACCAAATGTTAAGAACATTAACATTATTAATGGTACTATCTTTTAGACAAGATTAATAAAACAATCTTTGAAAAAATGTTCACTTTATTAAAAGTTATTAAAAACATTTGAAAATTGTATGCTTTTATCAATAAATATTAAAAACTTCTGAAAATTATACCATCTTTATTAAAGGGTCTTTAATAATCTTCAAATATACATATATACTTTTTGTCGAGTGTATCTTTTATCAAAGTAAAAAAAAAAATGTATAAATATTTAAAACATTCTATTATATTTTATCAAATGTCTTAACAACCTCTATAAAAAGTATACCTACTTGTTTATGGCAATATTTTTTTTCTTTCGAAAAACAATATATTTATCCCACAATTGTTAAAAACCTTTGAAAAGTATCATATCTCTCATAAAGTTTATTAAAAAAATATTTTGAAAAAATATTCAATCATTTTCATAGGTTATTAAAACCCTGTGAAAAATATGTGTTTATCAACGAATATGAAAAACCTTTAAAAATTATATTATCTTTCCTCAAAGGTCTTTAATGATCCTTTAATACAAAATATATTGAGACACTAAATCGAGAAAGATGACAAAGAAGTCTAGTTAAGAAACTCTTGAGAATTGTATCTAACAATCTTGTTAACAAACAAGACTTTTAGATCACAAACTCAAAAACTCCAAAACGATCATGAAACCAACCTAAGGAAAGTAAAAATTAGATTACCTTGTTGATCAAATATCTCAAGGCCAGAAAACTCGTTCCTTTTTTGAGATTTGAATCACTCCACAAATAAGATAGATCAAGTCTCACTTTAAATAAAGGTTCATTTCATTAATCTTAATTTTATTTTCTCAAATTTGACATACATGACTATATATAGCCTTCAAAATAGAACTAAAGTAACATATGGGTATTTGAAAGGTTGGAACACTTGAGTCCATCAATTCCATAAACAACAGTTAACTAATTGTAACCTAAAAATAAATGAAAAGTCTTGAAACTTAAAATACATCAAAATTCACCATAAATCTGAGAATTAAAGTTGCAATTAGCAGCGAAGAGTTTTATAACCATACAAGATTTAAATGAAGCTTTATTTTAAATAGCATGAACTTGAGTTACATAATTGATGCTTTTGTCTTGAATGAAACTTGAGTTGACTTGTATTTGCTTGGAATATGTTGGAGATTCATATCATTCTCCCCTCTTGGAAAGGAAGAGCCCTCAAATGTAAAAGATCTCCTTGTAAAACAACCTTGTAGTCATCATCTCGAGCTTGCTCAAACACTTGGATAGGATTTTCATTTTGCACGATAAACAGGTTGTAAATTYTTGTAAATGAAAACCTTGCCRTCCAATCCAAAATTCAAGGCTTAAATCCCCAATACACTTGATCGTGAATCCATGGTATTCGATTCTCTAAGTGCTTAGGAGCAATGGGTGAATGTTGCTTCTCAATGTTGCCTAGGTCTTCCTTTTGCAATTGTCGTAATGAGTAATTAAAAACACTAGGAAAGTAATGGATTAGTTGCTTAGGTTGAAAACAAACCTGGTTTTCCCTACCCTCCTCACTTTTCGTAACATCTTTGTTTTAACCTCTTTCTCAACAAGTACCTCCTCTTTGATCATATCCTGATCATGCATAAAAACCTCAACATGCAAATCTTCTTTGGCGTCATAAATAACAACATCAACATTCGAATCTTCTTGTTGAGCATGCATAACAATCTCAACATTCATATCTCCCACGGGATTTTGATTCTCYCTCTCATTTTGTGTTTATTGATTATCCTCTTCGGTCATTGGATGTTCTCTATCATCTTATATTGATTTGTCATCCTTTGGAGGCTCGGTAAAATCTTCCTCTTTTTGAATGGATTATGCGGCATGCCTCTTCATGGATATATATCTTATTTTTATCCCTTGGCACAATTCAGAGAGGTAATTTATGGATTTGTGAATCTCGGCCAATTCCTCCAAAAATGGATTTTCACTATGGTGGTTCTCATGCGATGTCTTTGACTAAGGTGGAACTTGGATTTGTTTAAACGTGATAGCACACTTTGTGAGCTACATTTTATGAGATTTATATTGAAATTATTTGTTAGTTTTCATTTCTTCATGACAAATTTAAGCACATAAGATATATTTTGCAGGAATAAAATATCGAGAGGAAACGAGACATATTTGGATCAAAATGAGAGAAAAATCGGAATCAAAGTGACCAAGCATGAATTAACAACAAGATTTGAAGCCAAAAACCTGAGAAGATAGCACCACGGCGCTGGCATAGAGCATTGCGGCACTCCAAAGTTTAAATTTCGCGTTTTGTGAATAGTGTAGCGCCATGACGCTGCCGYGACAACTTTTATAAAATTAGGATTGTGCAGCCTCCGAGATGGGTAAGTTTGGGAGAGTTTTTTTTTGGCAATTTAGCTTTTTGGCCAATTTGGAGGGCAATGAGACCATTGGAGAGCTTATAAAAGATATTTTCAAGGCTCGGGATCGTGAAGCTCGCTTCAGGAATGGACGATTGACATGCGGAACATAATTTCTTCTCCTTTCCCTTGATTTTTCTAGTTTTGTTATGAACTTCTCAYTGTGAGTTTATTGTTTTACATTGAATATGAGAAGCTAAACCTCTTATCTTAGGGATTGATGTAGTCATTGAACTTTATGCATTGATTGTTTAATTTTCTTGATTGAATGTTTATGAATGTTCTATTTATGTTTCTTTATGTTTAATGCCTTGAATCTACTGGCCATAGATTGATTGATTTTAGACTTGAAATCTTACGTTCGGGAGAGGTGGTTTAGAGTTAGAACTGAGATGCATAACTAAATGGGTTTTAAGATCGGAAGATTTAAAAGTTCTTTAGAGGTCGTTAAAARACTTGTTCAATAAAGCCTTTACTTGTTATATAAACTAGATATGGATATTGGTTTCATAATTCATAAGGAGAATTAGCTTGTGCTCGGGAGAGGACGTTGAGATTTGAGAGTCTTGGCCTATAGAATTAATAATTCTATCAATCTGTAGTTGGTTCTCATAGATTCAATAGGTGAAATCAATTCCCTAGGACATTTCTGTCCATTGTTTTTATCTTTATTATTGCATGTTTATTTTTCTTTGATTTTATTCTCTAAATAAAATTGAGCGATTGTATCTATGGTACTTGAGTGATCTAGAAACCCAATCCAGAGGAAGATATCGGTATTGACTTACCACTTTATTAAAACTTGACCTGTACACTTGCAGAAGCGATTTCTGCTACAAGTTTTTTGGCGCCGTTGYCGGGGATTAGCAATTATTTAGGTTCACTTGATATCGTGGAGAACTTGCTTGGTCTTAATTTAGAGTTTTTTTCTTCTATTTTGTATATATTTTTTGTATCTTGATTTTTTCCCCTTTTATCTTGATTTTTTTTAATTTTTATTTTTGTGTATTGTTTTCTTAGTTGCTTGGTTGAGTGGTGTATGCCTTTATGTGAATCATGTCTTTTTATAATTACAAGTGGCCTTACGAGGAGTCTTCGACCACCCAAGGACTACCACCATCATTTAATTCTTATTCTTCAATTAAATTAAAGGCCTAATTATTCTTCAATTAAATTAAATTAGTCTTCAATTAAATTCTTATTCTTCGACCACCCCTCTTATGACCATGAGAATTCTTATGTTAATTATGGGTGTTTTCAGGAAACTCAAGTGTCTAATTATTATCATTTTGATTATATGAGATATGGAAAATTTGTCCCTTGAAAATTTATTGCGTTAATATACTTTGGAATGTAGAATTAAAAATCTTTGTGCAGAAGAATCAGAAATGATGAATAGGTAGAGGCCAAAGTGGATAGGATTGAGGCCACAATTGAAGAAAACTGAGCTGCTATAGAGCCTTTGGAAATACAACTTAGCCAGATAGTTGATTCAATTAAAGGCCTTCATGAGAAAAAAAATTTTCCATACCAATAAAGCAAAAACTTATAAAGTTGTATGCATTGATAGTTGGGATGAGTTGAAGAACTTTGAGTAGGCAAAAACCTGTGAAGCTATTTGCATTGATAGTGGGATTGAGTTGGAAAAATTTGAGCAACACCAGGAAGTACAATTTTGTGAGATAAAGAAAGAACATGAGCCTAATTTGGAAGAGGAATTTCAAGTGATAAAGGAAGAGGTTGAAAAGCCTACTCTTATTTTATCATTTGAAAATTCTCTTAATTCTCATATTTTATTTCTTTATCCTAAAGAATTGTGTAAATATGGTTTTGATTTATTTTTCTTTAACTTTCCTAATTTATATTATAAAATTTTTTCTCTTTCAGGTGCCCATGAAAAGCAAATGAGCCTACTAGAACTAGTAGGATACATCGAGTCAAAGAAGAAGGGACCGAAGAAAATTGAGGAGTTTTATACACTTTAAGAAAAATAAAATAAAAGAGAGTCACGTCTAGCTACAGACGTTAAATAAAGCGCTTTTTGGGAGGCAATGCAAAGTTTTTTTTTTTGTTTTTGTTTTTATGCTATCTTAGTTTCTTTAGATTTATTTTTCTTATTACCTTTTGTGTTTCATACCTGCTTAATGTAGATTTTGGGAGTGTGTCTAGACATCTTGGTGCTGTGCAATATTGATATTAAATTCAGGGCAGTATTGTTCTTTCCCCTTTTTCATTTTCTTTGTCCTCATTGTCTACTTCATACGTATATTTTTGTTACATTGAGGACAATGTAGTTTTTTAGTTTGGGGGGATTTGTCGTATTTTGACTTGATTAGGGACAGTCTATTATCTTGATGGATGTTATATTGCATGTTTGTTGTGCTATTTCTACCTTTCAATTTAATCGTTAAGTTTGTGAGGTGAARTTTTTTGTCATATTTTTCATGCTTTTGACCCAGTAGGTATCATGATTCATATGTGCTGATTTCTCCTTTTGAAACTTTGAATCTTGATTGATACCCTTGAATACTTTGTAAGTTATGAATGCATCTTGGGTTTGATTTCTTATGCACGAAGGAGATAAGCATGATTGATTTTCTTTTATAAATTACATGATGGTATCTGATTGATTTTCTTTTATAAATTACATGACGGTATCTCATTGATTTCTTGGTTGAAAAATGCATTTGACTTGATACAGTTTACACACCCAAGTGAGCTGTTTGAGCCCTATGAGCAACCCCTTATATTTGCTCAATTTATTTTCGTTGTTGTGTGTGATCAAACATAGCATGGTTATTCTAGAACTTGCCTATGAATGCATTTTGTGACTGCTTATTTGAATTGATGCTTTAATATGACAAGGGCAATTTAGGCTTACCCAAATTTGGTACTTCTAAAAAGCCAACATTTTTTACATCTTCCATTAGAAAGCCACCTTTGAGCTTAATTTCCCATTTCTTCTTGTTTTGCACGTCATATTTAAACCTAAAGCTTTTTCATTCATTATCCTCGATATTTCTACCATTGTCAAGACAAAGGTAAAAATGTTGCATGATATCACATTCGTTTTTTCAAGTAATTATGCAAGTTGTGTTCTACAAACTGGAAAAAATGAAAAAGATAAGAGATGAAAAAAAAAGGATGGTGTTTTGATCATGAAAAGAAACTATGTTGTGTCGTCTATAYAGAGAAGACATTGGAGAAATATTTTTCAAGAAGCAATTAGTTGATGACACTTCTACATGATCGTTAGTATTCAAAGATGGGGGYAGATACTTCAAGCGAGTAGCAGTTCATTGTCTTATGTGATTATCATGCAACTTACCATCTTTGTTATCTTGACTTTGAGCCTCTAAATTCACTTTTATCTCACCCTTACCTAAGCCCCATTACAACCATTATTAAAGTCCCTTTGATTTTTACATTCAATTAATCTTTAAGTGGGGAGATTTGATTCATTTGCAAGTMTATGGTAATAACATGCTTTGTTTTAATTTTGAGAGTAAAAACACTCTAAAAACACTTTGAGAGATTTGAGTGAAAGTCCGTGAGGGTGTTAAGTTTTTTGCATTTGATTTCAATGAGTTAATGAGATGCTTGAGTTTTTAAAAATTATATCCTACCATTGTTTATTCTCTTGATTGTCATTTTGATTCATCTCATAGATGTGTGATAGACATTACTTGTATTATTGGTTATTGAGAAAGATGAAAGAGGATTAGAAAAGAGATTCAGTATGTTGAGTTAAGATATAATTGAGGATAAACATGATTTAAGTGGGGGAGAATTTGATAAGATGAGATTTACACCCTTTAACTTTTCTGTATTATGCATGAGATCATTGGATATAAAGTAGTTATGTTTGCTTGAGGACAAACAGAAAGCTAAGTTTGGGGATACTTGATAGCACACTTTGTGAGCTACATTTTATGAGATTTATATTGAAATTATTTGTTACTTTTAGTTTCTTCATGACAAATTTAAACAAATAAGATATATTTTGCAAGAATAAAATATCGAGAGGAAACGAGACATATTTGGATCAAAATGAGAGAAAAATCGGAATTAAAGTGACCAAGATGGAATAACAACAAGATTTGAAGCCAAAAACCCGAGAAGATAGCGYCACGGCGCTGGCCTAGATCGTTGCGGCGCTCCGAAGTTTAAATTTCATGTTTTATGAATAGTGTAGCGTCATGGCGCTGCCGCGACAACTTTTTATAAAAATAGGGTTGTGCAGCCGTCGAGATGGGAGAGTTTAGGAGAGTTTTTTTGGCAGTTTAGCTTTTTGGCCAATTTGGAGGGCAATGAGACCATTGAAGAGCTTAGAAAAGAGATTTTCAAGGCTCGGGATCATAGAGCTCGCTTCAGCAACGGACGAACGACATGCGGAACATAGTTTCTTCTCCTTTCCCTTGATTTTTATAGTTTTGTTATGAACTTCTCACTGTGATTTTATTGTTTTACATTGAATATGAGAAGCTAAACTTCTTATCTTAGGGATTGATGTAGCCATTGAACTTTATGCATTGATTGTTTAGTTTTCTTGATTGAATGTTTATGAATGTTCTATTTATGTTTCTTTATGCTTAATGTCTTGAATCTATTAGCCAGAGATTGATTGATTTTAGACTTGAAATCTTACGCTCGGGAGAGGTGGTTTAGAGTTAGAACTGGGCTGCATAACTAAAGGGGTTTTAAAATCGGGAGGTTYAGAAGTTCTTTAGAGGTTGTTAAAAGACTTGCTCAATAAAGCTTTTACTTGTTATAGAAACTAGATAGGGATATTGGTTTCATAATTAGTAAGGAGAACTAGCTTGCGCTCGGGAGAGGCAGTTGAGATTTGACCTATAGAATTAATAATTCGTTTAATCTATAGTTGGTTCATAGATTCAATAGGTGAAATCAATTCCATAGGACCTTTGTCCCCATTGTTTTTATCTTTATTATTGCATGTTTATTTTCTTTGATTATATTCTCCCATTTGATTTTGATTCTCTAAATAAAATTTAGCGATTGTATCTGTGGTACTTGAGTGATCTAAAAACCCAATCCAGAGGATGATATCGGTATTGACTTACCACTTTATTAAATCTTGACTCATACACTTGTGGTAAAMAATTTTTGCTACAAAATGTATAGTGTGAAATATGGCTACAAAAAACAAGTTAAAGAAACAAGGGAAAATGGATCGCACTAGCACTCTCTCACGTGTTATCACTATAAAAAGTTTAGGCCACTYGTGTTTGCACTCAATCTCAACTCTCAAAATTTGAAATAGAGAATCCAAAGATAATTTGTAATTTGATTGATAGGAGCACACTTTTAACATAAACAAGATAACTTGACTTATGGAAAAGAATTCAGAAATCAAACAAGATGACAAAATGAGATGAATTAAATGCTGGAATAAATAGCAAAATTGTAACCTCCCAAATTAATATCCAGGAACTAGCGCATTTAAATTTGTCAAGTGTAACCAACAATATTAAATGACTAACAGCTAGTTTTAAACACCAAAACAGAGATTAAACTTGCAAAAAAAAACATCTAATATGAATGTGTGAAGAAAATAAGAACAGAAAATGAACACATGAAGGATATGCTCATAGACTTTTACGATAGATTATGAAAATGAATGTTTTTCACCAACAAGCAACCCAAATAAGAAGAATCTCATGTGAATTGTTGACATGTGTAACCAACAACCTTGTTGACAAACAAAACCGTTAGGTCACAAACTCAAAAACCCTAAAACGATCGTTGAACCAACCAAAGGAAAGTAAAAACCGAATTACTTTGTTGATCAAATATCTCAAGCAAGGAAAGTAAAAACCGAATTACTTTGTTGATCAAATATCTCAAGGCAAGAAAACGCATTCCTTATTCGAGATCTTAATCACTCCACAAACAAGATAGATCACGTCTCACGTGAATGGTCCTAAACATGGAAACTATCATATTGCAAAATTCATTAGCTCTTAGTTAAAAAGAAAGCTGAAAGACTAATTTCATTAATCTTAATTGTATTTTCTCAAAAAAATCTGATATACATGGCTATATAGCATCCAAAATAGTCCCTAAAGTAACATAGTGAAAAGAATACAAATACACTCAGATTTAATTAACAGAAAACCACTTCAACTAATTACAACTCAGCTCACTTTAGTTGTTATAACTAGTACAACTAATACAGAGAAATAATCTCGAACATAACTAGCTTTAGTCTTCTCAGTGTGCTGCTTTAATACCCCGTCAAGCCAATGACTTCTGCATTAAGGAAATTAAGCTTGGAACAAATGTGAAGAAGTTATTTAGCATGTTTTTTTTAAAAAAACATCAACAACCTTCTCTGTGGAAGGAAGATGAAAAACATCAAGCTTTTTCTGAAGAACCAAATCTCGTGCAAAGTAAATATTCAATTCGACATACATTCAAGAATAAAAAATTAGATTTGCACTCAAATGCACTACTCCCAAATTGTCACACAACAAAATAAGGAGTTTACCAAGATCAAATGATAATATAAGCAAAATAGACTCAACCAAACTAGCTTTATAGCAGCTGTCGCAACGTCATCGTGACRCCGAGCGACCGACATCATCTCTGAAGGATCTCTTTCGAGATAAAGGTTTGGAGCCATCACCAACCATTCACAAGTCACCTAAAAATTAAAAAAATTGTTTGCAAAAAATAKATTTTGATTCGATAGTCGATTGAGTATAGGGGATGTATTAGCATCCTATAATACCCGTTCGAAAATGGTTACTAAATTTTGTCTTAAATTATCYTTTTATTTTATTTAGACCCATAGAAAAATATTTTTGTGTTTATTTTAAATTTCTCATATTTTACTAATTCATACTTTATTATAAAATATGAATTAGTAAAATATGAACTAATAGATATGAGTGACATGAAGGTTATTAGAAAAATTAATGACATCGAAAATATTGGAAAACTTTTTTTAAAGAGTCATCGCTTAGTGGAAGTCGCATCACATGTGACTTAAAYCCAAGACTTCAAGGTTATTCTTTGACACCCCAAGCCACCCAAGTTATCCCTTGGGACGAAAATATTGGAAAGTTATCCCTTCCAATCTCCATCATTGAAGATTTAAAAAAAATAGTAAATTAAAAAAGGCTTATTTTAAACAGTGATAGATTTAAGAACTTCATTTTCTTTTAAAAATAAATCTTTTATTTATTTTATAAAAAACTTTATTTAAAGACTGTAATTAAAACAATTTAAAAAAAAAAAACTCAACTTTGTAATTTGAAGACACTCATTTTATTTTTTACAAAACAAAATTTTACTCTTTATTCTAAAACTTATTTAACAAAATTTTACTTCAAAATAAATTAATTTATTTTAAAAATTCAACTCTTTATTTATTTTGCAATTTAAAGAAGTTAATTTTAAACTTTTAAAACAAAATTTATTTACCAAAATTTTTTACTTACTTTTCCAAAAAAAAAAAAATTAAACCTTATTTAAAACGTTTCACTACAAGAAAATTGAGTATTTCAAAGGTCATAACCTTTGAAAAAGTATAAAATTAACCTTTGATAAATGTTTTTTCGAAGGTTTATTCAACCTTCAAAAAATGTCGAAATAGGTCCCGTTGAAAAAGCTTTTTCGAAAGTTTTATTAACCTTAAAAAATTCATATTTTTCAAAGCTTCAATTAGCCTTCAAAAATTCATGTTTTTCAAAAGTTGTAAGCCTTCAATAATTRTTAAATTAGTTGTCAATAATTAGTTAGTTTCAATTAGTTTTTTCGAAGGTTTTCATCATTTTCCAACGATCATAATCTTATCTTCAACCATTTTTAAACCTTTAAAAAAAGGTTATTTATTGACATTGGTAAATCCTTAAAAAAAATTCAAATAGAATAATAACATTTGAAATTAATATTAATTTAATATTATTTATTTGAAAAAATTAAATTACTTTTCATAGTTAAAATTTATAATTTCAAAACTATATTCAACAC
>NW_019104695.1:217858-237049 GCF_001995035.1 Momordica charantia
GAAAATCTTATTAACACTATGAACATCTTATTAACATAGCTATTAATAAGAAGACAGTTAAATAAGGGAAAGTCTGAAAGTTATAAAACAATACCCGCACAAAGGCATACAAAAACTCTAAAAGTTACCAGAAGGAACTTCAGATTGTTGGTAATTAAAAATAAGGGAAAGTCTTTTAATAAGAAGATAGTTAAAGGGAAGCAATGAAGTGAGTCATATTCTAAATATCTTCCTCTCCTAAATCATCGTAAGAGTTTCCCTAGCTTGATTTAGGGATCAGTCGTTGAGAATTTGGACACTTATGTAGGATATTAAATCTTATGAATCATTTTAACTAAAAAAAGTAGTTTACTTTAAAGTTTTACTTTAAAATTGTGTAAAGTTTACTTTTACATATTCAAATAATTTCCATTAATCTTCATTAAAGGAAAAAAATCTTTTTTCGATAGTTCCATCGACATCGACATTTTCATAAGTAAAATGGTCATATTCTTACATTTAATGGTTAAAGGTGATCCATTATAAGCTAATTAAGCTACAATTCAAGTTTTATTTGCTAATTAAAAAAATTTCCATCAATCTCCACAATTTCCATTATTTTTCTCRAAATATCCATCGACATCGACATGTCCGTAAAATCGGAACCYCAACATTTTCATGGGGACATCAACATTTTGAACACTGGCTTCTTATAATCGCTAGAATGATGGAGGTCGTCCAAATTTGCATGGTGTTGTTCGACAAACGCATCGGGATCTGCTGTTCAAGCCGGTGTTCTACTGCACCGTTGTTTGCATTCCCGGAATTCGCAGGTGCCGTCAGAACGAATCTGCTAACACAATTGCCAGAGTCTGCTGTTCGTGGTCCGCCAGAATGGGTCACCAGAGGTCGTCACTGCCGTCGTTGCGTTGGATCTGCTATGCCAGGCGCCGATCTGGTGTTTGTAGATGCTGGGTATCGTCAGAACTCGGAGCTGTTGGGATGTACCATGGATCTGGATAGGTCTCGTGGATTTTGGTGTTGAAGGTGCAGATCAACTGTCGGGTGCTACTGGATTCATCGGAGATCATTGTCGTGCCGGAGGTCCTGTTGAGTTTTCCGTCTGGGTGGGTTACCAGAATGTCATGACGCTAGAGGTGTAGATCTAAGGTGGAAAAAGATGGAGGAAGATTGTGGAGTTGTAAAGAGAGAAAATAAATAAAAAGGAAAAASAAAATGGTTCCGTTAAGATAGAGAAATGTGGGTTTTACTAAAAGAGAAACAARATTTTTTTAGTCTATTGGCTGTTCCTCTACTCTCTTCTCGGCTCTCTTTTCTCTTCTCTGCTCTCCTCTCTTGTATAAGGTCGAAGGCAACAGTACATTGTGCTAAAAAGGTAATTTAGAGAAAAAAGGGAGGAAGAGGAAGGAGAATGCCACTTTGCAAGGCTTTGATGACGAAAAAAATTCAAGATTCTTTTTATTTGAAAATAAAATTCTTTTTTATTTAAAACAATTTTTTTTCATCTTACTTTCATTTTTTAACAAAATAAAATTCCTTTAAACAAAATCTAACTCCTTTAAATTGATTAAAACTTTACCTTAAAAACAATTAAAATAAACTTTAGTTTTTCTAACCAAAATAACTAAAATAAAAAGCTAACAAAAATAAAGTAAAATAATGAAAATAATAAATAAATAATAATAATAAAAATAAAAATGAGAGTTGGACTAAATACGATGTCTACAGCTTACCCCGTTTGTGTATTCTTGCAGAACTAAAAGGGTAGACAAAGGCAAAAAGACAAAGTATTGGTAAGATGAAATTTTTACATAAAGAAAGCCAGAATAGCAGATATTGCTTGTCGCTAGGCGCGACCTCAATCTCAACAACGATCCGATAAGATGAGTAAAATGCAACGAACGTGCACTTGACACAGGCTTCGACCTCGATCTTCGATTGGGTTTGATTTAACCAAAGATAAAATGAAATGCAATGGACCTAGATTGACATAGGCTTTGACCATGATCTTCAATCGAGTTCGATTTAACCAACAAGAATAAATAAAGTGCATCGAACCTGACTTTACACAGGCTTCGACCTCGATCGCGGATCGGGCTCGATTTAACCAATAAAGATAAAAAATACACTGGACCTGCACTTTTATATAAGCTTCGACCTCGATCTTGGATTGTGTTTGATTAACCAACAATAATACATAAATTACAACGAACCTGGCTTGACATAGGCTTCGACCTTTATCTTTGACCTGGTTCGATTTTACCAACAAGAATAAATAAAGTGCACTGGACCTGGCTTTACGCAGACTTCGACATTGATCTTCGATTGGTTTCAATTTAACCAACAAGATAAATAAAATGTAGCAGAGCTGCGCTAGACACAGGCATCGACCTCAATCTTGGATCAGGTTCGAGTTTAACCAACGAGATTAAAAAAATGTAGCAGAACTACGTTAGACACAGGCTTCGACCTTGATCTTTGATTGGGTTTAATTTATCCAACAWGATAAATAAAATGCASCATACCTGTGCAAGACAYAGGCTTCGACCTCAATCTTGGATCTGGTTCGRTTTAGCCAACGAGATAAAAAATGCAGAGGACCTGTGCTAGACACAAGCTTCGACCTCGATCTTGGATCAAGTTTGATTTAACCAATGAGATAAATAAACTGCAACGACCTGCGCTAGACACAGGTTTCGACTTTGATCTTGGATCGGGTTCGATTTAACCAACAAAATAAATAAAATACAACGGACGTACGCTAGACATAGGCTTCAACCTYGATATATCTTGGATTGTGTTTGATTTAACCAAAAAGATGAAACATGCATTGAACTCGCACTTTAAGCAAGCTTCGACTCGATCTTGATCAGGTTCGATTTAATCAACAAGATGAAACAATGCACTTGACCTGCACTTTACACAGGCTTTGTCCTCGATCTTGGATCAGGTTCGGTTTAACCAACAAGATAAAATAATGCACTTGACATGTGCTTTACATAGGCTTCAACCTCAATCTTGGATCAGGTTCGATTTAACAAGAATGAGAAAAAATGAACTAGACCTATGCTTTACACAAGCTTTGACCTCGGTCGTGGATCGGGTTCAATTTAACTAGAAAAGATGGAAATAAAATTTTGCAAAAATAAAAGCTGAAGTGATTTGATTTGATTTGTTAGGAATTTCTTTACCTAAGTGCAAGGTTTAGAAATCCTCCTTAAAAAAATTCCTAAATGCATGAAAAATGGTTTTGTGTCTCTGCTTAATAGCTAGAGGGTAAAGTGRAAGTGCACACTATCACGAGTAATAATTGTTGGGTTAGTGCCCTAAGCTCATGAGTTTGTAATTTGTGAATATTTTATTTGTTACTAATAAAAGTTATTTTATTATTGTTACTCGTATTCCAATAAACTAAGATCCAAGGTTATTTAATGTAACTGRAATAGTATATATTTGATATACAGTATATATTTAATATACAGTGTATGTATTTGATATACAATATATATACAGTATATATTCGATATACAAGTCGATGATGTGTTATAACTCATAACTTTCTCTTCAGCTTTTGTGCATTGGTTTGCAGATCATCTTTCTTCTCAGCTTCAACTAGAATGTGTTCTAACTCATAGCTTTCTCTTGTCATGCGACAACGTTTCAAAATGAGGTAATCCTTGCTCTCATAAAAAACACTTCTCTTTGGAATGACTTCCCAAGTAAATGAGCATAGCAATGACTATGCAACTATCAACAATCATATGGCTTTGATCCCGATTGGGAAAGTTTCCTTTCATATGCAATGTCAATATAGTTTATACCGTGTGTGCAACCAACAAATCACCCTTTATTTGACTAAGCACTTAGACTCTAACGACCTTTGAATTATCAGTAAAATATTTTTCTCCACTTGCCTATTCGACATAATTCAGGCTGAATCCGTTAAATGATCTTGTCATCTCGTTAATATCTCTGTTCATCTTTCCTTCTCCATGCGATTCGCCCAATTCTAAGAACTTTGCTTCATCGTCTCTTTGAAATGCTTCTTTTAATGAACTTTTTGAAATTAGTATCAGAGCCAGATCGATGCAACCCAAGACCTTGCTAGACAATCTTGATGGTTTAGGAAACAACCAAATTCGAATGTCGTCGAGAATGCAAGTAATGTGCTAATAAAAACCCAATCACTGATCAGTCAACGTTCATGTGTTGTCTTGAGCTAGTTGAGTGATTTAATTCTGAAGACCTTTTGAATTAGCAATAAAATATTTCCTCCATTTGCACAGTGGACATAGGCCTTTAAGCTAAACCAGGCTTAAATGATCTTGTCCTCTCTTTGATTTCTCCATGCAGTTGACCGAAGCCTGAGAGTTTTGCTTCCTATTTTTTCGAAATGCTTCTTTAAATGAACTCTTTACAATTAGTATTGAGTAAGATAGGTGCAACTCAAAACCTTGTCAAATAATATTTATGGTTTAAATATGTCGGAGAATGCAGTTAATATGCTAACAAACTCAGTCACTCAGTTAAAACTCTTTCATTGTCTTGAGCAGATCGAGTTTGATTTACTGTTTGGCTATAACCAATAATTTACCCACTATTTGACAAAACAACTGATTCTGAAGGTCTTTAACATTTGCACAGTGGACACATGCCTGAAAGCTGAACCACACTTAAATAATGTTGTCATCTCTTTGATTTCTCCATGAAATTCGTCAAAGTCTGAGAAATTTGCTCTTTCCTCTTTGTATGGCTTCTTTAATTGAATATTGGATATTTGAGAGTAAAATCAACTAGTCTGCATGTGTAATACAATATTGCCCGGGTCGAGACCTTGGAGATAGAGAAATGGCTATTGCTTCAGTAAGTCTCATAATGCTGAGAAGGTACTTTTCTGCCCCAAATGAACATTGATTAGTAAATAGTAATATAAGAATTATCTTTCGCATGTTGGTTTGGAAGGATTTTCAATAGTTTTTCTTGTATTTCTTTTCAGACTGTATACTTTCTGTGACTACTTGAAAAAAAGAGTTTTGAGTGTTGCCACAAAATGAGTAAGAGATATACAACCATGGTAATTTTATCTTGTTGTCTTGACATTTCCTTCATGTTGCGTGGAGTATTAATTCTGATGGTATGCTCGTTGTTAATTGCCCCAACATCAAAATATCATTGAATAAAAGTCAAACAACCCCATAAGTTCCTCAACAGGCAGAAATCAAAAATTGCCCAAACTATATGTCCTCTTGGTCATCTCTTTGCTTCAACAGTATGTGGGTGTAGTCACCAAATCATACTTGATTGTGCTCACTGTTAGCTGATCGACTTCGAAGTAGCAGAGGTTGGAAATTTTGGTCATTGATATAATTTTTTGTTTCTGTTGTTCGTTTTTTCCGTTCTTTTTTTTGCAAGGACCATGTTTGTCTACTTCACTTGTCTGCATCAACTTCATGATAGAACATCCTTAAATATGAATGTTTAAGTTATTACACCAATGCTAGAAAAAGGATGTGATAGCTTGATACGACTCACTAAAGCATGTGAACTTTTTCTTTTTCGGCCCCTAACGACATATTTGCTCATTCCTCTATAAGTTGAATATGGAATCTCATAGTAGATTATTTGATATTAGGAGAACATTCAAAACCCATGAACTTCAACAACTCGCAAATGATATGGAGGGCTAATTTGTCAAAGTACAAGGGAAATTCAAAAGATTCAATCACCTCTTGTCTTTTCATGTGCCTCASTTCTTTTTATATTATCAATAAGTTGTCTATAGTAAATGTATCAATTCAACTTTTCAGCACTTCACTCAATCAAATTGTACAAAAAAACTTGCTCGAAGGACGTTTTCTGCTTTTTTTTTTCACTTGGAGAACTAACTAGAGAAAGTAAAATCTCTCTTCTGGTTTAAAAAACCTGGTTTAAAAAACCTCTTGTGACTGTTCGTTTTGCTGATATTAGCGAATTCTTACAACATCTTTGCTTTCTCAATATCAATAATTAAGGATCTCTTCCTTTTGGTATRTGCAAGCAAGTGAATGAGGTTTCACGACCTAATAGAGCCAAGAAGAAAGGTGTGTCAGAAACGACCTACTTCCATTCAGTCACAAGTCCAGCGGAATTTGATTTGCATCTTAATTGTAGGTTGGTCATCTGTTTAATATGAGATTTCCTCTCCTGTTGGGTTTATGTTTGGGTCATTCAGTTCACTCCTTGTTGCCACTCTATTGTTGCTGTTTCTTTTAAGTGGGTATCTTGTCAATGAAACGAAAGCTTGAGAGTTATGGAGAAGGGTGCTCTGCCATTTCAGCTAATGCGGATGTGGACGTAATTCCATCGTAATGAAAAGGATAATATCAAGATGTAGCCTCGATCAAACTGACTTGTATCTCATTATTTACCTGCATTTTGATCTCAAACTTATCTCTCCAATGAGAATAACTCTTGGTTGCTAGCACATCTAATCCATATAATGATTATCCTTGAAAAAATGGCTCAGTTTATTTAAGGGAGGATACAAAATGATGGGATAGAGAGGAATATTTGACTTTGAGTAAGAATTTTTTTAAATAAAATCAAAGAATTTGAAGGCACAATGAGTATAATAACTATGCTTGTCATTGGGAAACTTGAGATATATAAAAAGTATCAGATCAAATTGCAATTCTCATCATGACTTGAAATTGAGTCAATAAGAGAMAAATACTATTTATTACTATTAAAGTTACCTTATAGCATATGAGTCGGGTTTTTTCAAAGGTGTTAAAAGTATTTGATATGGCAAATATATGGGTCATAATAAGAAAAATAGCCAATTGTCCCACTATAGTAGTGTTATATCATGGGTCAAGAAAGATAGCAAATTTGCCCCACTATAATATAATATTATGGTGTAGGTCAAAGAAAAATAATGATCAATTGCCCCAATATATGTAGTGGTATCGCGAAGGTTAATGGCCAAATGCCCCAATATATTGGTACGGGCATTTTTCAACACAAAGYTCGAGTATGAATGACAAGAAAAGTGGCGTGTTAGGTTTGGAAGGGTAATTTGGTCAAAGAGATTGGGTGAGGTTTTAACTAGAAGGATATGGAATTTAATGAAAATGAAATTTCGAACAAAAATGGTCAAGGTTGAAATCTTAACATCAAAAGAGAGCTCAATAGAAAACTCTTGTAGTTGTTCAGAGACCATGAGGTCATTCACATTTTGTAGATTTTGTACTTTATTTTTTAAACTTTCGGCCCTTTTTTTTTAACAGGACTCTACTTTGTTTAAACATGATTTAAATCACCGTGATTTATTTATTAAGGAAAATGAGGCTAAGTTAAAAAAAATTTCGTCAGAAAATGTGGAGTAAGTTTAGGACCTTCAAGAATAATGAGAATCACAAAGGCTAAAAGACTCAATTTATTTGTATTTTACACAACTAACTAATAAAATTTGTGGCTTTTTTTAATAATAAAAATAAAGAAAGAAATAAGTTTTTTTTTTTTTAATTTCCATGCACAACAGATGGAGGGCGTATGTGTGAGGTGAGGATAAAATAAAAGTTTGAGAAGAGAAAAAAAATGAGAGAGAAAGTAAGAAAAAAATCATAAACACAACATAATAAATGCATAGACAGATATGTAAAATACATAAATGAATATTCAGTGTGGTTAGTCTCTATGTTCTAAAGGATAAATGCCCCCAAGCTATCCTCGCTTTTTTCCTTGATTCCTTCCTTATCCAGGAAAAAATCGAGGCACCCTTATCAGCCTCTTAATTAAGGTTGACCTAAGTGGGGGGTTTCATGTGCCTACACGGGAGTCCAATACTCCATGAAGGTCACCACTACTCATCCTCGATTCTAAAATTAATGGTAAAGCCCGGGTAGGAGGCTTGTGTACGTGTGTGTCAAAATAAAATGACGCCACATATAGAAAATAATATAAAAAAAAATAAATTTTACCCACTTAAAAGATGAAGTCCCCAGTGGAGTTGTCAAACTGTTGCTATGGGTTTACGACGTGTAACGACCGACTTTCTTCCCRAGAGGAGAAAAATGGAGTCGCTTCACAAGCCTTTATTTATAGGATGACTGGTCACCCAAATGCATGGATAAGTTGGTTTGCACGAAAAAGATATGGGTTCGAGTGTCTTTTGTGTATGTGGAAGGTACTAGCACCTCACAACACTCGTTCAATGAATCATAATTTATTTTTCATATTATTTCTAAGAGAATGGCCTTTAAAGAAAAGAATTTTATTTTTATTTTTAGATGTCCCACATTTTGTTGATTATTATTCATAAGGTAAAATAATGAAGAATAATTATGAGTGGCTAAAGCAATTAAAAAAATTTTGTTTATTTGAAATTAAATTGGCCCCAAAATAAATTCATCACCTCAAGAATATTAGGGAATCCACCTCTCGAATTCTTCTCGGTCATAGGAAATTTGTTAGGAAAGTATTAAAATAAGATTTAGAAAGAGATTTGATTTTTTGACTTTTAGAAATATGATGAGTGCTTCTAAAAATTGTCAACTTTTTAGAAAGAAATGTCTTTATAAAAATGTTTTTTTTTCCATTTAAATATTTTTTTTTACAGCAAAATTTTCCTTATAAAAGAAGATTTACAAAAACGAAATATATTTTTATTTTTTAAGAAAAGATATTTATTTGCTTCAAAATACTTTTTTTTTTAGAAAAAAAAATGCACACACTTTTGTATTAGTATTTCAATTACTTTTCCAAACCAACCAGGGATTAAAGAGAAAACGACTAAAAATACACAATTTCATTAGGAAACGTATTAAAAATCAAATCTTGGTCTCCCGAGATATTGATCTTTACCCTCAATAATCGAAGAAGATCGGCCTCCCAATATTTCGAGGTTCCATCGTCGGGAAATTTCCTTTCGATAAAATTAAAAAAATCTCCACCAAATAGTATCGTGAAGAAAATTATATACACATTTGTCAAATATTATATGCATATTCTAAATAAAAATGTTAGAAAAAATTGGATCAATCAAATGTGATGTTACAAGTAACAATAGTACAAAATTAGCAATGGAGATAAATGAATAAAAAAATGAACAAAAAACAAAAGAAAATGAACAACGGGAAAGTAGTGTAAAATATTAATGAATCAAAATTAAACTCGTAGTTGTAAAATGAATAAAACAAGATATGACGAAATAAACAAACCTATTTTATTTTTTATTTTGATGAAAACATGAAAACTTACCGCTTTGGAAACAAACTTGGATTTTCCCCCCTTATTCACTTGTGGAGTAAGTCAAAGTTGGAAGACACAATTGTAGTAAGAATAACCATAGAACAAAAAAAAATTGAGAGAAAGAAAATAAGAAGGAAAAGAGGAAAATAAATGAAAACAAAAAAGTAAAGGAAAAAAAAATGAAAAGAGTTATGGTGAGCCGAAGAGAGAAAAACGTTTAAGAAGAATGAAAGAAAAGAAAAGAAAAAAATAAAAGATGAGGAGAGGAAAAAAAAATTGAAAGAAGATGATAGAAAAGAAAATAACATAGAATAAAGGGAGTGATAGAGAGAAAATAAAACAAAGACAACATTTTGAAGGAAAGAAAAAAAAAAGAGAGAGAGAGACCGAGACCGAGACAAAGAGATAAAGGAGAAAAAAAATTGGGAGAAAAATTGTAGATTTTTTTGTGATGTGTTCTCCGTGTCTTCCATCATGTAGACACCTTATTTGATCCTACTTTTTTTTAATTTTTAATTTTTATTTGTTAGTATAAAAAATGAGAAAAATAACGTAGAAATAAATTAAAATAAACATTTGTAGTTTTATTAGACAAAAAGGAAATAATATCTCTTTGATATTAAAGAGTCAAGGAAGGGAGTAAGTTTCCTTCTTGTCCCTCTCTTTTTCAAACAGTTTTGATTTTTTTTCTTTATTTTCTAAAAATAACTTGACATTTCCTCCTATATAAGGAGGGGGGTTTCATTTGTGTAACGGGAGAAGAAACGGAAGCATGAGGTGGAGAAGGGAAATAACTTAAATAAGTTTTGAGCATAAACATTTTTTCTTTCTTTTCCACCTTTATAAAAGAACTGTCTCTCTAAAAAAAACCATTTTTTCCTCTCTCACCAGCTCCACCATAACTCTCTCTTCGTCACTCCTAACCTTTCATATCTGTTTTTTTTCCATCATTGCAAATCTGGCAAGACACCACCATAAACTTGGTGGCGATGAACATGTCCGTCGGGAGCAGCGAACTTCGACGATGATATCCACTTTGACAGCATGACCCACAACCTATTCATCATAGCAGTGGTGCATATCTAAGTCTGACGATTGACACTATGTGCGAGACTCATAGGTAGCTTCCCTCCGACGGCGACAGGACCTTCGGCGGCATGAATAGCATCAGTACTCCGGCGGCACAACCGACCTCCAGTGACCCATTATGACACAACCACGAGCAACAGTGATGTTCAGCAGTCCGACCTGACTCCCACTAGCACAGCAGCTCCGACGATCTCCCTCCCTGCGGTAAGCTTTAAGTGAGTAAGGAAAAATAAATGTTTTTGAAAGAAAATCTTTTTTTTTTTCATAACAAACCAAGTCTTTTTTAGTAAAAAAAACGTCTTAAAATAAGTTTTAAATCAATTTGGGAAAAGAAAATAAAGATTTTCTTTTTTTTTTTGTAAATAAGATTTGTTTTAATGTAAAAAGAGTTTTTTTAGACAAATAAAAATGAGGTTTAAAAGAAACATTTCATTTTAAGTTTTGAGCATTTTTTTTAATTCAAAATAAATAAAATGTTAGATTTTTAAATAAAAATATCTTATTTTAAAATAAAGTTTCCTAAATGAATTACTTTTGGAAAAAAGGTAAAAGATTTTGTGAATAAATTTTGTTTTTAAAATAAATTGAGTTTCTTTAAATGAGTAAAAGTTAAGTTTTTAAAAAAGAAGATTGTTTCAATAATAAAACCTTTAAAATAATTTTTTTTATAAAAGAAATAAACTATTTATTATTTTGAAAGAAAACAATAATTATATCTTAGAGTGTTGGTGCGGTGGTTAATTGCTTGGCGATTAATTTCCATGATTCAAGTTTGAGTCCTTGTGTGCCCAAAATATTTTTTTTTTACTTATTTTTTTTAATTAATTATCATTTCAAAAACTCCGATGATGGAGATTGGAATTCTCCAGTACTCTCGAGGTGATTTTTTTTCTTCAAATGACATTTGTGCCACTCATAATTGTTAATTCACATTTTATCGTAAAGTGTGGCTTAGTAAATTTGTGACATTTTAAATAAAATCATAAAAATATTTTCTTTTTGACCGATAAAATATAATAGGATAATTTTTTGACAAAATGTGGTACGGTTTTCAAAATGAGTGTCGTAGGGTGCTAACACCTTCCCTACGCTTAGTCGACTCCCGAACCAACAATCTATTTTTTGCAAACCAGTATTTTAAAATAGGTGACCAATCACACCTCGTGAATGGTTGGTGGCAACTCCAAACCCTTATCTCGAAAGTGACCACTTCAGGGGATGACGTCGGCCGCTCTGCGTCGCGATGACGTTGCGACAGCTTGGCGACTCCGCTGGGGACATTGAGAGTCAAGCCATTATTTTTGTCATTTATTATCCGTTATAACATATTTTGGTCTATTCTTTTTTTATTGAATATATTGTCTTTTGATTATTGGCTTTTATTTTTGCATCATTTCACACAAATCCACAAGTCTCCTACCTTAACTGTACCTTTAAGATTAGATCGGAGACTGAGTAGTGTGACCTTCGTGGAATCTCGATTCCCGTGCAGGCGCATGAAATTCTCCACTCAAGTTGACTATATTGCGAAAGCGTATGGAAGATTTGGGGACAATTTTCCTATAGGATACATTAGAACATAACTTCACATTACATTTTTGTTGTGTTGTTATGTCATTCATAGTCATATATATATTTAATAAAAAAAATTATGGTCAATTTAGGGTTTTAGCCATATGGTTTTTAAATGAACCACTTCTTTCTTTGAAAAAGAAAAAGGAAAATAAAATAATCATTTGCTTTTTATTTACTCCTATTTGTTTCGTTTTTTCTTTGTTTCCAACATGCATGCATCTACATCATATTTTACTTCTAAGTGAATTTAGAAGTGTTGTCTTTCAAAGGAATTTTAAACGTCCCTATGTAGGCCCAAAGAAATTTTCAAATTTATTCACTTTTATCCAAAACTTAGGAGTTCTTTATAACCCTAGAATTTAATTAATTCCATGTACATATTTATGTTTCTCTCTCTTAGAATGAATTAGAATCCACCGTAACATTTACATGCATTTAAAATGTACTAATGATTGCATAAAGAATTTATTATATTCTTGGGGGCAATCTATAGTATATTTAGATAAGTTTTTTCCTTCTCCTAAAAAAACAAATCTCTATCTTTCCCATACAAACATTTATTATCATAAATTTTAAAAATAAATAAATAAAAAAATTTATCTTTCCCACGTATCATTTCCCATGTGTCGATATCATAAAAAGGTATCTCGCATGCATCATTTCATATGTTCATAATCATTTAAAAAATTCCTACAATTTGTGATCCAACATTTGCATAACGTCGTCACATGCGTACCAAATTCTATCCTAAGAAAAAACCTGTGTATTTTCCATTACAACATCAACACGACCTCTTAGAAAAAATAGTTCAACAACCACATATTCATCATTCTTTATATACAAGGTACATAAAGCAAAATGCTGAGCTAAACAAAATTAGAGACGAAATTCACGAGCAAGTCATGGAAGAATTGAATGCTGAGCTAAAGAAAATGAGAGACAAGGTCCAAGAACATGTCACARAGATGCAGAATAAGATGAGGCAAGAGATCAATAAGATTCAAGAGCAAATAAAAAAGATTTGCAATATCTTAGAGAAGAATATCACAGTCGGGGGCATTTCTCAACCTAACAGTTTATTTGAACTTCATAATAATTCATCACCTAGGGTGGACCCACCTCTTTGTCAACCAATAGAAGACTCCCTCCAGCATAATTCGTCACATGACACTCAACAAACTCCTACAATATGTTAGGCTGAATTTACATTCCAAGATGGACAAACATCAAAGGCCAATTATCTAAATAATTTAAAAGGCAAAGAAAAAGACAATGTTACCAATGGAAATGTTGAAGAAACCGAGGAAATTTTTGTTATAAATCGATTCAAGCATGACATAGGTATGGCCCAAGCTCAATAGAGAATGGAAAGGGAAAGTATAGGGAAATAATATGCTCAAAGATAGAAAGAAGCAACTGAACAAGTGCCAGTGCCTTTAATTGATAAAGAGCTACATCTTGAAAAGAATAGAAGCTCTATTAAAAGAAAAATAAAATCCAGACAGTAATTTCAAAGCACAAATGGAAGTACCAACAAGGATTCATGGCATACAATCCTTCTACAGTACCCATAAACTCATTGACTCTGCTTAATGGCCCACATCTAAGATTGCCCGCATTACCTGACAATTATAATAGTCGGAGGTAACTAAAGTGAGAAAGCTTTCATCCAATTCCAATATCCTATACTGAGTTGTTACCACAATTATTTCAAAGTCATCTATTAGCTCTAGTACCCGTAGAACCATTGCAGCCACCTTATCCAAAGTGGTACGACCCGCAAGTCCGCTGTGATTACCATGTAGGAGCTGTAGGTCATTCAATCGAGAATTGTACTTCACTAAAGCATAAAGTGCAAGTTCTAATGAAGGCAGGATGACTAAAGTTTTCAAAGGAAGATGGTCAGCACATGAAGCACTAGAATCATGAGTGTACAAGATTATGAAAATCAATGTTGACCTATTGCTTTGCTTTATCAATAAAGTCTATTTCTTCTTTTAAGTCATCTTTGAGATTCCTAAGATTGAAAGATAGCGAGCGACTCATAACTTACTAATGTTAAAACGACACATGAAGTTTTTATTCATCCGTAATTTAGCTAAGTACTTGTAAAAAAAATGTGAGTGTGTGGAAATTGAGCTATTTTTCTTAAAAAAAAAACATATCTAAGTCATACATTCATTCGTGCCTCACTCATATCATATCATTGATTGAAAAACAAAAAATGTTTTCTTTGAAAATGTTCTCGATAAAAAGAAAATTACATGTCTTGGAATTTTTCAATGATAGTTTTTATATGGTCTACTCTTATCATTCTTGTTAGTGGAGACCTTAGCAAAAATCATAAACCAAACATAGTAAGTTGGAGAAAACCAAAAAAAAAAAAAGTGAAAAAAAAATTTGTGAAAAAAGAAATGAAAAATGAAAGAAAATTGTTAATGCTTTCAAGGTCCTCGATGAGATATAATATTTTTCAAAACTCAACCATTTTACTTCCCTCTTCAAAAGATATTTCTCCAAGTTTTGTTGTCGGGCTAAATATCTAACTTAAAGCAGCTTTATGTTGGCCTTCCTAATTCATTTCATGTGCTAACCAGTAAACCACTAAATTTTCATACTAGGGCAATGATGTCTTTTTCAAGTGAGAATCCAAAATTACTCACTCCCTATAAAACCTTGAGCCTAGCTTGCTTTGATCCTAATCTACCTCGAGTCTAGCCTACCGATATATGGTAAATATGGTCAACATTGAGAGTTGACCATTTATGCAAAAAATTCTTTGCTCAGTCCATCACATACAATTTTTGTGATGAATATCATTATTTGTCTACTTACCATAAAAGTCTTTTGCTAAGCCTACCACATCTAATTTCGTGGTAAACATCCAAAATTATCCACTTAGTGTTACCCTAAGAACTTTGAAGGTAATAAAATAACATTTGGGCTGTTATGATTTACTGCTTCGTGAATTGATACTTGTAGTTGCATAAACATCTCCTTATTTTGACTGTCTTTTATTCATATCTAAAATTTTCTTCCTAACTCTATTTCGTCTTGTTCTTCAAGTTTAATCCTTCAACTGTTCTTTTCTTTTGAGTAAAAAGTTATTCCAAGAATGACAATAATGATTTTGAGAATTGGAAAGTTAGCAACCTGACAAATAGTCTCAAGATATCAGTTTCCTTTGATGAGTTTTGCTTGAGATCAATTTCATCATGATACTGAAGTAGCATCGACAAAGAAATAATGGTCAGGGTTGCAAAAGACGACTTGTGGTCGACGTTTTATATGTGATTGCACCATATTTTTCTTGTAAAAAGAGTATGTCTAGCCAAAAAAAAAATAAAAAAAAAAGAAAAGAAAAGAAAAAGGAAATATAAAATGTCTAAGCCATGACAATTCTTTAGTTCAATGACTGGAGCAATCAACATAGGTCAAGAACAGTAGTTTCAAAGGTTTCAAGGTCCTCTTTACAAATTTTCAAACTGGGGCAACGTCTGGACAAAACTGTAACTGCATTATACAAAGCTTTGAGACAAAGGTCATCTACAGATTGAGACTGTTACATTTCTCTTCGTACAAAATCTTTCAATTTTGAGTAGTTTTTAACATTCACAAAGTGTACTGTACAATTCCATAAAGAGCTACACTTTGAGAAAAAAGAGAGGTCATTTGCATTCAAAAGTGGACTGCTCAACTGCACGYCGAGGCTAAGGCTAAAAAGATAGTCTTTACATTCAAAGTGGACCACTACAACATTTCCGTGAAGAATAACATGATTTCATCAAATGTCTCCAGCTATGCTCAAAGAAGGAGTGAGGTACATGAGATGAACTATTGGGAGAGTTACGCAACAAATTCTCAAAGTTATTTATCCAAAGAAATTGGATCATTTTAGCTCTTCTTCTTACCAAAGCTTTAAAAATTTTCGAATCTCTTATTGTTCAAGAGATTTGACAAATTATCCTCGAACAATTATTTTCCTTTTCTTCAGAAAAGGAAATTAAGTCTGTCAACTTTCATTCATCGTTAACCTTTATAATTTCCATTCTCACTTGTTCCTAATCTCAAATTCATGTTCTCGTATCCAATCTTCTTGTCAATTACGAGGCTAAGACTATGAAACAGTTTAATCAAGCAAGATGTACAATGCTATGAATTATTTTTAATAATTTTCTAAACTAGCACATGAGATACATACAAAAAAAAAAAGAATCTCTCACCAAACCTGATATGGTTGAGAAATCACTTTTATCCATATATCTCCTATCAAGTGAAGGCATTATTTCTAAAAAAATAGAAAAAAGAAAAAGGAAAATAGAAGCAAAAGAAAAGGAAAAAGAAAAGGAGTTGACATGTTTCCWCCAATGTCAACATTTTTTTATTACTTCTTTGCTAAATATTTGCTAATAAGAATGATATGCACATGCTAGCGCTAGATGAATGCATGATATTCATATTTTTTTATATTTAATCGTGAAATAAAAACGATTTATTTTTGAAGAATATATATGCAACTGATGTGAATGCATGATTTGTGAAAATATGGTTATGCCAAAGTAAATATGGATATCATGCATAAATATGCATTGTGCATTCATAGTCATGTTCCATTGTTTGAACAAAAATAAAATGAGTATCATTCATACATGCTGCAACTATCTAGCTTTTAAAAAACGTATACATTATTGCATTAATAGATCATGCATTGACAGTCAAATAATTGGTTTAAGCCAAAAGCAAGAGTATATATACATTGTCAATTGCATGGTCTATCATGCATATGCATCATTTATCATGCATTCAAAGTCAAATAATTGGTTTAAGCTAAACAAAAATAAATTATATGTTCTATACATTGTCAATTGCATTCTCACTCAGCAAAGTTAACTAAGAAAAATAATCTCTGCTTATCATTTATAACTAGGGGTGAGTATCGGTCGGTCGGTCGGGTCGGTTTTTGGCCAACGTCGATGTCGAAACCGACCGACATCTCCCTTCCTATGGATTGCGCCAACTGGTCGATCGATTTATTGGTTTAACCGACTTTTTTTTTACTGTATCCTTTTGGTTTTTTTTCATTATTCACGTTTGTAGTGCATCGTCATGTACTTATAATTCTTTTGTCAATTTTCATTACTATTTTAGTATTTCTATTCAAATCTTCAACAAATGTCCAAATGCTAACATAACATCTTAATATCTCATAATCCAAATTTGCAACAAAAATCGAAATAGAAATATAAAACACAAAAGTCCAAATACAAACATAACATCTCAACGTCTCAATCAAATTTTTAACCAAAGTCCAAAAACAAACACACAAAAAGTCCAAATAACAAATATAAAACAAAGAAGTTAAAATACAAACCAACAAAGTCCAATTTTTACACTTCCTGGGTGGGCTCTGAGAAGTGGCTTCATTCGGATCAGTGTCGATAACGATTTTGTACTTTTTGGTGGAATTAGATGTTTCATTTTCAGCTTCAGCCACCTTCGTCATATTAACTCTGAAAAATAAAACTAAATTAGAATTAGTATTATGTATTCAAACGAAAATAAATAACATTAGCATTTTAAAAAAATTAAACACGCTTACTCTGATTCCAAATCTAGTTTTGAAAGTCTGAAGTATGAGAGATTGAACGACAGAGGCCAGTCACCCGTAGGTAGTGGGCAGCAAGTGTGAAGATTAGGGGATGAGAACTAGGAGAGGAGAACATAGAAGGGGGGCGCAGTTGGGTTGGGTGGCAAGGAGAACTGAGGGCGGGAGGGGATGGCAGGGGCGTAGTTTGCGGCAAAGAGGGCGATGGCAGAGCCGGAGGGCGACGACGAAGGTGAAACGGAGGGCGACAACAAAGGCGAGACGGAGGCGGTTGGACGAGGGCGATGGCAGACAGGCGGAGGGCGATGAGTGGCTGAGGTGCGACGAGCGGCTGAGGCGACGAGCGGCTAAGACTGAGAGAATAGAGAATGAGTCATGAGGGAGGGACTAGGAGTGGGAGAAAAGGAAAACAAAAAACTAAAAAGAAATCCAGATGTTTTGAAACCCTAAAATAAAAATATTTGTTTTATTTTTTTAATAAAAAAATAGATAAAGATTACAATATTACATAGTCGGTCGGTCGGTCGGTATCGCCTGGTCGACGGCCGCTCACCGACAGACAAAATCGGTTTGGGAACCCCAAAATCGACGCCGAACTGACGATGTGTAAAACTGACCGACCGACCTCTTTTCGGTCGGTTTCGGTCGGTCGGCTCGATTTTTCGAGTTCCCATGCTCACCCGTATTCATGACATGGGGGCAATGCACATTTGTAGATGCACCCATCATTCTTATAAACATCATTTACGATAAGTAATGCATACTACCATTAGAAGTTCGCATTCGCATGAACATGTGGTTTTCATTAGTGTTATCGTCATGCGTCAAGTACGCATCTCATGCATTTAAGCAAGTTTGGGAGGATTTCTAAATCCTGCACTCAGGTCAAGAACTTCCTAATAAATCAAATAACTTCAGCCTTTTTCTGGAAATTTCATTTTAATCTATTGCAGGTGGTTTTCTACCTCACACATGGCATATCCTTATTGGAAGAGAAAAACACATGTGGCTTTAAGTCTGTAAAGCCAAGTTTTATCACCTCGATATTTCGACTATCTACCAAGTTGATGCCCGTTATGGTCGAGCCAACTAAGATCTCCTTTGGTCCCGTTCCAATTCTTTGTTTGAACCGACCTAGATGTGTCTTGCTCAACCACATATTCCGACAAACTCCACAACAGCACGCCGTGATTCACGCTTACCTTAAAAAGCTGTTGAGGCCTTGTCGGGAATCCTATCGGAGATCTTGCGTATATATAGAAATCATTTGCCTCTATCCTAGGTACATGAACACTATATCTTTTCTCGAATACAGCTCGGTTTCTTCCTTACTTGGGCGTCGAATGGTTTTCTCTTGTAGGTCTCCTACTCAGCACGTTTCAGCTCATCCTCAAGGTCATCTTTCTGTCCGCGCCGAGTTCGCAAGTTTGGTAATTTTTGTGACCAAACATTTATCTTCCATTAAATTGAACCCGATCCAAGTCGAGGTCGAAGCCTGTGTTAAAGCCAGCTCTGTTGCATTTTATCTATGGTTAAATCGAACCCGATCCAAGTCGAGGTCGAAGCCTGTGTTAAAAAGCCAGGTCCGTTGCATTTTATCTTTTGGTTAAATCGAACCCAATCCAAGTCAAGGTCGAAGTCTGTGTTAAAGCGAGGTTCGTTGCATTTTATCTTTTTGTTAAATCGAATAT
>NW_019104695.1:240704-272519 GCF_001995035.1 Momordica charantia
ACCTCGACTTGGATCGGGTTCGATTTAACTGAAAGATAAAATGCGACGAACTTGGCTTTAACACAGGCTTCGACTTCAACTTGGATCGGGTTCGATTTAACCAAAGATAAACGTTTGATCACAAAAATGACCAAGCTTATGAGCTTGGCTCAGACAGAAGGATGTCCCTGAGGATGAGCTGAAATGTATTAAGCAAGAGACTTACAAGAGAAAACACTCTGACGCCCAAGTCAGGAAGAATCTGTGTTGTCTTCAAGAGAAAATACAATGTCAGCGTACCTGGGATAGATGCAAATAGTTTCTATATATAGGCGAGGCCTCTGACAGAATTCCTGACAAGGCCTCAACGACTCTTTAAGGTAAGCGTGAATCATGGCATGCTGTCGTGGAGTTTGTCGGTATATGTGGTTGAGCAAGACGCATCTAGGTCGGTTCAAACAAAGAATGGGAACGAGACCAAAGGAGGTCTTGGTAGGCTCAGCCATAATGGGAGTCGACTCAGGGGACAGTTGAGATACCGAGGTGATAAAACTTGGTTCACATACTTAAAGTCACGTATGTTTTTCTCTTCCAATAAGGATGTGTCACATGTGAATCCAACAGATAATGCAATTTTCCGAGAAAACTGGAGTTATTTGATTTATTAGGAAGTTTTTGACCTAAGTGCAGGGTTTAGAAATCTTCCTAAACTTGCCTAAATGCATGAGACGCGCACTTGACGCATGACGATAAGACTAAAGAAAACCACGTGTTCATGCGAATGCGAACTTCCGATGATAGTATGCAGTACTTATCGTAAATGATATTTATAAGAACGATGGGTGCATCTAAAAGGGTGCATTGCCCCAATGTCATGAATGACAAATGAAGCTCCCTTTTATTTGCCATTTATTTTTTATCACCTGACAATGTGTGACAGCATCTAATTTGTTTTTTTTATTTAGCTTAACCAACAGAGTTGACCTTTAATACATGATGCAACAATGTATATGCCTACAAAAAGTTAGATGGATACAACATGTATGCATGGCATTTTCATTTTTGCTCAACCAATGAATGCAACTCTGAATGCACTATGAATGTGCATTGCCCCAATGTCATGAATGACATATGCATGCTAGAGCTAGATGTATGTATGATATTCAATTTTGTTTTGCCTTAAATAATGGATTGTGACTATGAATGCACTATGCATATTTACGCATGATATCCATATTTACTTTGGCACAATTAATGAATGTAATTTCGAATGTAGCACGTATGTTAGCGCTAGATGAATGCATGATATTCATGTTTTCAACATTTAACCATGATATGCAAACGATTTATTTTTTGAAGAATATAGACAAGTGATGTGAATGCATGATTTGTGAAATATGGTTGAGTAACAAAAAGTTTTTCCATATTTGGTAAATATATGATCTTTTGTCTAGTCTCATCCCTCTTATTAGCAACTATTTAGCAAAGAAAAACAATAACGTCGACATTGAAGAAAACCTGTCAACTCTTTTTCCTTTTCCTTTTCTTTTGCTTTAGCTTTTTTTTTCTCCTAATGAATGCCTTTACTTGATAAGAGATATATACATCAAGATAATTTTTCAATCATGTCAGGTTTGGTGGGGGGTTCTTTTTTTACTTTTTTTAGATTTATCTCATGTGCCAGTTTAGAGAATTATTAAAAGTAATTCATAGCATTGTACATCTTACTTGATTAAACTGCTTCATAAACTCTGCCTTGTAACTGATAAGAAGGTCAGATATAATAAAACGAATTGAATTTAACATTAGGAGCAATGGAGGGTGGAAATCATGATTTTGCAATAAAGCTTGACAATGACTAAAAGTCAGCGAACTTCCTTTTTAAAGAAAAAGAAACCAGAGTTCATGGATATTTTACAAATCTCTTAAACGATAAGAAACTAGAATATGTTTTTAAAAGCTTTGGTGAGAGATTAGAGTATGGTCAAGTGAATAGAAGAGTAGAAATGATCCAATTTATTCGGATAGATAACCTTGAGAAATAGTTGCGTAATTCCCATAAGAGTTCATCTCATGTACCTTACTCCTTTGAGCTTAGTTGGACACATTTGATGAAATCATTCTTCTAGCTACACATTATTTTTCACGGAAATGTTGTTGTGGTCCACTTTGAATGTAAAGACTGCCTTTTTAGCCTTAGCTCCGAAGTGCCCTTTTTCACAGGACTATTGGTGCAGTCCGCTTCTTGAATGTAAATGACCTCTCCCTTTAGCCTTCAATTTCAAAGTGAAGTTCTTTATGGAATGTTGTCTAACAGCCCACTTTGTGCAATGAAGGAGTTTTTGAAATTGAAAGATTTCCTGCGAGAGAAATGAGACCTTCTTAGTCTGAATATGCATTTTGTTTCAAAGTTTTGTATAATGAAGTTACAATTTTGCCCCAATGTAGCATTGCTTAACTTTGCCCCAGTTTGGAGATTTGAAGTATTTGAAACTGATGTTGTTGGTTTATATTGATTGCCCCAGTCATTGAACTAAAATACTGTCATACCTTTAGACAAATTTTTTTTTTTAGCTTTCTTTTTCTTTTTTCTTTCTTTTGGCCAGACACAACCCTTTTATAAACAAAATACGGTGGAATTACATATTAAATGTCGATAATGTGTAAGTCGTCTTTTGCCACCTTGATCGTTGTTCCAAATTATTTCTTTGCTGTTGTTGGTTCAGTATCATGATGAAATTGTTCTCAAGCGAAACTAATTAAAGGAAACTGAGATCTTGAGACTATTTGTTAAGTTGTCAACTTTCCAATTCTCAAAATTACCATCCTCAGTCTTGGAATCACTTTTTACTCAAAAGAAAAAAGTAGACGAAGGATTAAGCTTGAAGAACAAGGATGAGATAGATATGGGAAGAAAACTTTTGACATGAATAAAATAAGTCAAAATAGGGAAATGTTTGTGCAACTACAAGTACCAATTCATGAAGCAGTAAATCATAAGAGCCCAATGTTATTTTATTACCTTCAAATTTCTCAGGGTAAAATTAGGTGGATAATTTTGAATGTTTACCACACCATTAGATGTGGCAGGCTTAGCAAAAGACTTTTATGGTAAGTAGACAAATATTGATATTCGTCACCAAAATTGTATATAACGGACTGAACAAAGATTTTTTTGTAGTAAATGGTCAACTCTCAATGTTGACCATATTTACTATATATCAGTAGTCTAGGCTCAAGGTAGATTAGGCTCAAAGCAAGTTGGGTCAATGTTTTATAGGGAGTGAGTAATTTTGGATTCTCACATCAAAAAGGCATCCTTGCCCCAGTATGAAAATTTAGTGGTTTACTGGTTTGCACATGAGAAGAAATAGGGAGGCCAACATAAAGCTGCTTTGAGTAAAGCATTTAGCCCGACAACAAAGCTTGGAGAAAATGGTTGAGTTTTGAAAAAGATTATATCTCATTGAGGACTTTGAAGGCATTCACAATTTTTCCATTTTTTTTTTCATTTTTCATTACTTTCTTTCACAACTTTTTTTGTTTCACCTTTTTTTTTTGTTTCCTCCAGGTGACTTACTCTAATTGGGTTATGATTATTGCTAAAGTCTCAATTGAAAAGAATGATAAGAGTAGACTGCATTGAATTATTATTGAAAAAAAAATCTCAAAACATGTAATTTTCTTTTTTATCGAGAGCCTTTTCAAAGAAAATATTTTTTGTTTTTGTTTTTCAACCAATGATATGATATGAATGATGCATGAATGAATGTATGACTTTGATTTTTTTTTCTTAAGAAGAAATAGCTCAATTTCCACATACTCACAATCTTTCTTTCTTTTTTATTTTTTATTTTTTTGCAAGTACGTAGCTAAATCATGGATGAATAAAACTTCATTGCCATTTTAACATTAGCAAGCTATGAGTCGTTCGCTATCTCTCAATCTTAGCAATCTCAAAGATGGTTTCAAAGAAGAAATAGACTTTATTGATAATGCAAAGCAATAGGTCAACATTGATTTTCATAATATTGTACACTCATGATTCTAGTGCTTCATGTGTTGACCATCTTCCTTTGAAAACCTCAGCCATCATGCCTTCATTAGAACTTGCACTTTATGCTTCAGTGAAGTACATTTCTCAGTTGAATGACCTACAACTCTTGCATGGTAATCACAGCGGACTTGCGGGTCGTACCACTTTGGATAAGGTGGCTGCAATGGTTCTACGGGTACCAGAGCTAATAAATGACTTTGAAACAATTGGGATAACAGCTCGGTATAGGATATTGGGATCGGATGAAAGCTCTCTCACTTTAGTTGCCTCTGATTACTATGATTATCTGGTAATGTTGGCGATCTTATTTGTGGGCCATACTGCAGAGCCAACGAGTTTATAGGTACCACAGAAGGATTGTATACCATAGATCTTTGTTGGTGCATCCACTTGCGCTTCGAGATTACTGCCTGGACTTTATTTTTCCTTTTAATAGGGCTTCTATTATTTTCAGGATGTGACTCTTTATCAATTAAAGCACTGGCAGTTGTTCGGTTGATTCTCTCCATTTCCCTGCACTTTCTTTTCCTGTAGTTTCTTTTTATATTCCATGCTGAGCAAGGGTCATACCTATGTCATGTTGGTATTGATTTAGAAAAGAAATTTACCCGATTTCTTCAGTATTTCCATTGGTAACATTATCTTTTTCTTTCCCTTTTAAATTACTCTGAGTAATTGGCCTTTGATGTTTGTCTATTTTGGAATGTAAAGTTAGCCTGACAGGTTGTAGGAACTTGTTGGCCTTTTTTAGAAACCTGAGGATCATGTGATGAATCATGTTGGGGGAAGCCCTCTGTTGGTTGACAAAGAGGTGAGTCAAAGCTGTCGCAATGTCATCGCTACGCGAAGCGGCTGACATTGTCCCTTGAAGGGTTTCTTTCGAGATAAAGGTTTTGAGTGGCCACCAATCATCTACGATGTGTGATTGGTCACCTATTTTAAAAACTTGGTCTGCGAAAACAGATTTTTGGTTCGGGAGTCGACTCAKCATAGGGAAGGTGTTAGCACTCTACGACACCTATTCGTAAACGGTACCATATTTTGTGAAAAACAATTATCCTATTATTTTTATTTGGTCCAAAAAAAATATTTTTATATTTTGATTGAAATGTCTCACGTTAAATTAATCCACACTTTGTTATAAGATATAAATTAATAAGTATGAGTGGCACGAAGGTCATTAGAAGAATTTTATCACCTCAAGAATATTGGAAGGTTCCAATTTCCGTCATTGGGGTTTTTAAAATAATTATTTAGAAAAAAACAATGATAAAAAAAATTTAATTTAATTTGAGGCACACAATGACCTAACTTACGCCACAAATATTAATACCTAATTACTTTGCCAGTGTGCCAACACATTAGGATACATTTTCAATTTTTTTAAATAAAAACGTTTTATTTTTGAAATTTGATTAAAAAACCGAATTTTATTTAAAAAGAAAAAATCTTTTATTTAAAATAATTATTTAGTAAAAAAATGATATTTATTTAAAATAATTATTTAGTAAAAAAATGAGAAAAAATAAAATAAAATAAATTTATTTCAAGGCGAGTAAAGATTTGAACTTTAGTTCTATAAATCTACCCATAATCATATTACCACTATACCAACACCTATTGATGTAAACTAAGTTTTCTTCTCAAAATACATACCTTTAGTTTTAAACTTTGTTGAAAAAGGAAGAAAAACAAAAACTATAAACGAAAATTAATAAAAAAAGAAAAAAAAAATTTATTTTGTTTTAGATTTGAAATTCGTATAAAACAAACTTATTTAAAACTTATTTAAAAATTTCTATTTAAAACAAACTTATTCGAAAATGAAATCTTATTCATTTTTCAAAACTTATTTAACAAATCTTTTATTTTAAAATCAAACTTTTACAATTTACCAAGGAAAATCTTTTGTTTTAAAACACAAATATCTCCCTTTAAAACTTACCTTAATTAATCAAAGAAAATTTTTTTGTTTCAAAACAAAATTTTTATTTTCTTTTTAAAAACTTATTTTGAGATTCTTGTTTTTTTAAATCTAAAAACGTTTTCTCTTTTTTTAAAAAATATTTTTCTCAAAAAAAAAAAATTTCTTAAACAAAAACTTTATTTTCAAAAACAAATTTTACTTATTTAAAAAATGTACTTCCCAAAATAAAATTTGCTTATTAAAAAAAATTATTTCCAAAAGCATTTTTTTTAATCACATACTGCAGAGAGGAAGTCCTCGGTGTGCTCGCGGTTCTGAAGCCGTGAAGGAGCGCTCGTGCTACTATGCTAGTGGGAGTCGAGTCACCGGAGATCTGTGCGTCGGTCGTAGAGGTTGTCGAGATTTCGTGCTATTGCAGGTGGGTAGCCAGATTTGTTCGAATATTTCTGTCCGTCGGGCACGTAGAACTTTGCGCCGAACTACTGTGTTGCGGGTTGCTGGAGTTTGTGGTCGCCGGTTGCTGGAGTTTGTGGTCGTCGGGCCTGTCTGCCGCAACCATGGGGTCGTCAGTGTGGGTGAAGAAGAAGAGAAGACGATGGTGGTAAAAAAAACAAACAAAATAAAAATAAAGGAGGAGATGGTGAAGGAAAATGAGAAGATGATGGTGGTGAGAAAGAAGAAAGTGAATGAGATTTTTTTTTTGTCCCTCTTCTCTGTTCGGGTTTTGTCCTCTGGACTTCTCTGAAACCTTCCCTTAAATAATAAACAAAACCAATGGTCACCTATGTTGAATTAGGAAAAGGAGGAAGAATAGGAGGAAGAAAGTGCAGGGTTTTGACGTGGAAAATAACAAACAGAATCAAAAATCAATTTTTGAAATAAAAAATCCTTTTTTAAATTAAAACAAATGGTTTTGTTTAAAACAAATTTCTTTATTTAAAATCAAATCTTTTTATTTTTTTATTTTTTATTTTAATTATAAATCAAATTCTTTTAAAACAAAATTTATTTTTAAATTTAATTAAAACTTCACCTTAAATCGATTAAGATAAATTTTAGTTTTTATTTATTTTAAATTAAAATAGCCAAAATAAAATTAATTAATGTAAAGTAAGATACAAAATAAATAAAATTAAGCCGGATCAAATACGATGTGTACTCCATTTTACCTAAACCACTACCACCTATTTATAGTGATTTTAAAACCCTAATTTACAAATGGGGAAAATATTTTTATTAATTACACAATCAATCAAATCTTATGATTTTAAAAAAATTTATTATATATTTTTATTTTTACCCACATATTCTAAATCAAATTGAGATGGTTTCCAAATGAGCAAGATTTTATTTTATTTTTATTGAAAGATTTTATTTTGAGAAAACATTGAAATTCACATTTAATTCAATTTTTTATTTTATTTAAAAAATTTTGATTTTGAAAAGAAAATCAATATTGAAATCAAATATTTTTATTTATACATACATATATATATATATATATACATACATATATATATATATATATACATACATACATATATATATATATATATATATATATATTTTTGATAAAACACACAAAAGGGAAAATATTCACCATAACATAAAAACAAAAAAATTACAAGAAAACTACTATAAATCAAATAAAAAAAAGAATGATGAAATAGAATACCGGACAAATTTAGGGGTCTACACAGATAACGATATTGGTATTCACTTACCATCTATATTAAAACTTGACCCGTACACTTGCGGTAAGCAATTTCTGCTACAAGTTTTTGGCACCGTTGCTAGGGATTGACAATTATTTAGTTTCACTTGATATCATGGAGAACTTGCTTGATCATAATTTAGAGTTTTTTTCCTCTTGTATTTATTTTCTTGATCTTGATTTTTTTTTATTTATCTTTTTTTTATTTTAGTTTTTGTGTATTATTTTCATGGTTGTTTGGTTGAGTGGTGTATGCCTTTATGTGAATACTTTAATAAATCATGTCTTTTTATAATTATGAGTAGTCTTATAATCAGAATCCAACCACCTACGGGCAACCACCATCATTTAGTTCTTATTCTTCAATTTACCCCTCTAATGACAGTGTGAATTCTTATGTCAAATATGGTTGTTTTCAGGAAAGTCAAGTGCCTAATTCTTATCATTTGGATTATATGATGTTGATGCTAGAATTCTACCTTTTGGGATCTCGCTGAATTCGCACCAATCTTCAAGAACAAAGGAATTGATGAGACCTGCAAAACAGTTAAACACTAGAACCGCTGTGGCTTTTGCCACACAGGCTCCGATGTCTAAGTTAGTATCGGAGTAGTCGGGTATAAAAATTAGAGTTGCCAGGCATACCTCTTGAGTTTAGCTTACCCTTGTATTTATAATGGTCAACTCCTAATCCCTTCAGGATCGGCTGAACCCTAATCCTCCTAGGGTTTACATTTGTTGAATCCTTGATCACAGAATGGGCCTCATACTGTACTACTCAGGGCCGAGACCTAGTCGACTCGGACTAGGCTTGCACGGGGGTCGGGAATCACTGGAGAGGTTCTAGATCATTGAGTCGAGAACCCCTCGACGTCGACCCCGGGTCGGCCACGGTCCGCCTAGGTCGATGGGCCCCGACCCGCTTATCTCCCTCCGGGTCCGCTCCTTCTTCAGTTCTCTTTCCTCTTTTCGGTTGCTTAGCTGATCTTTATTTTCTCCCTATAACAATAGTCCCCACTCTTAAAATAGAATCATAGAGCATGCTAGAGCTTCTATATTGAGAGTATTTGTCGCTACTAGTTATCGTCTCCATGAGCCGGCTGTTATAGGCTCATTTTTTTTTGTAGTTGAGACATTTGTCGTTGTCAGTTGTCGCTTTTATGGGCTGGCCTGTTATAGCCCCCATACCCTTTTGTCGCAGTCGGTTGTAGTCAAGTCTCTTGGTTCACTCTTGGGTTTATAACCTACTTGGCTTTTGCCAATGGTTTTATACCCTAAGATCAGTCGATACCCTTTTGTTGTTGTCGGTTGTCGTTTAATGGACTGGCTGTCATAGCTCCCCTTATCTTTTGTTGTAGTTGGCTGCAATCAAGTCTCTTAGGCACTACTATACGGTTAGTTTTAACCATTACATTTTGGCCTTGGGATCTAACTTTTAATAGGGCCAATGGTACTTSCTTTGAGTTTCTAACCTATTTGGCTTTTGCCCATGTTTTATACCTCAGAGTTTACTCCCGGATTTCTAACCCATTTGGCTTTTATACCCTGAGTTTAGTCTACACCCTAGGTTTTTAACATATTTGGCTTCTGCTGGTTTTTTACCCCAAGTTAAATCAACACCCTCGAGTTTTTAACCTATTTTGGCTTTTGCCATATGGTTTTCTACTCGCGGATTTCGTTGATTGGTTAGGCCTGCCTGTTTCAACCTTACTGGGCCTGTACGCATGTCTTTTTCAGCACCTCGGGATTCTCTTCCCTGGTTTCACTGACTGGCTTGCTTATCGTCATGTTCCTAGGTCTGTCCCAGTTCGAGTTCCTTAATCAGCTGTTGACTTACTTACCCATGCCCCCACTTGAGGGTTTGATATTTAGAATAAAGATAACCATCAAGTAGAAGTCAATCAATAAAAAGCACCTAACGACTTTATTGAAATGGAAAGAAAATAAAAATCTACCCTATTTCAATGCAAACATGCAATTATCATATAAAGAGAAAGTAAAAACAACCTATTCTATTAAACGTGCAATTAATATGGTCGTATCTGCGGTAGAAAATAGAAAATGTAATATATCCCTGGAGTGTGATTCCTGCGAGCTTCCCTAGTTGCTTCTTAGTGAGGTGTAGTTTATATTTTTGTATTGTTTTCCTTTGTCCTCACTATTCCCCCCAATATGGTCTTTATCTCCCTAACGGGTGACCTGTCGTTTCGATCTCTGTCTGGAGTTGCCCTAGACTTCTCGAATGTAACGTATTCGTTCTTTCAAGTCATTATGCAAGTTGTGTACTACTGGAAAAAAATGATGAAAAGAAAAAAATAAAAGAAAAGTGGTGTTGCATAAAAACAAAATATGTCTACTTTGTTCAGTAATAAAGAAAAGACATTTGGAGAAATTTGTATCAAGAAGCAATGACTTATAATGCTACTTTTCCAAGGTCGAATGTACTTGAAGATGAGGGCAACTAATTCAGGCGAATAGTAGTACAATGTGTTCATTGTCTTATGTGATTATCATGTAACTTATCATCTTTGTTGTCTTGACTTTGAGCCTCTAAAATTCATTTTATCTCACTCTTACCTAAGCTCCATTATAACCTTTATCAAAGTCCCTTTGATTTTTGCATTCAATTTATCTTTAAGTGGGGATATTTGATTCATTTGCAAGCCTACGGTAATAACAATGCACTATTAGAAAATTGGGTTTTCTTGACGTTCATGAACAGTAAAATACTGTTCAAAATAAAAATATGTGTCACGAAAGGCAAAAAATGCATTTTTGGAGGGAAAAAATGGAGATTTCCGGATATTTGACCTTTCCTGACGTGTTTTATCCGTCACAAAATGGTGGTCAAAAAGTTGGTTTTTCGTGACGTTTAAAAAACGTCACGAAAGGTTGAGGCGCGTTTTTGGCGGGAAATGACGAAGTGTTGCGAATTTTTTACTTTTCGTGACGTTTTTCTAACTGTCACGAAATGGTCGTAAGAAAGTTGGTTTTTCGTGACGTTTAAAAAACATAGATAAAAAATAGATAAAAAAAAGTAATTAATTAACTTAAAGATCTTTGAAGCTAATTTGATGGAATATACTATTTTTTTTTAGGATTGTTAGAATTTAAGTTAACAAAACATAAAAACCTAAAATTTAGGTGTTAGAAATTCCCACTAAGTAAATTTTACATCCATTAAAAATAAATATTATTTTTGTATTTCTATTTCATTTTAAAAGAAAAAATATTTAGGAATGGGTCAATTTCCATTATTTTATATTATTTTTTCACCCTAAATGTAACGGTCCGCGTTATCGGGTTAGTTTGCTTTTAAAATTTAATTTGTGCTTTCAAATTTTCCCCTAAGCTGATAATTTAAATCCTTCGATTTTCTAAATTCAGGGTTCTATTTTTGGATAAGTTTGGATTTAAATTAGGATTTAAGTTTAATTTTGTTGGACAAAGATTAATTTAGCAAATTTTGCATAGAGGATTTTAATCAAGTTTTAATTCAAAGTTTTGGAAATTTAATTTTCCTTTTAGATTTTATTCTTCTGTTTTTAAGATCAAGTTATTATCATAAATCCTTTTCCAAACACTTTTTATTTTAATTGGATTTTTAATTTTAGGAAGAGATTAGGAAAGCTATATTCCTCTTAATTTTTTAGAACATTTTTTATCCATGGATTTTTCTCAAGCACTTTTTATCCATGGATTGGTTTCTCTTGTTAAATAAAAGAAAAAAAAAAATTAAATTGAAACCCTGAAACCCATTTCTTCTTCCCCTCTTGTAGCAGGCGCCTACCCCCCCCTTCTTCCTCCTTCCAATAGGTCTCGCCAGCGACCCAATCCAGCAGTGACGACAATGTGTGTTTTGGACGGGTTCTCGACGTCCTCCTGCCTCTGACTCCCAGATTCGGTGCTCCTCCGACGCTCTCTCAGATCCGATGCTTTTCCACAAACCCAACGACTGGTGACCCGATTGGTTGGTCTTCAACGGCGATGCAGCTCTCTGACAACCCAGATCCTGCGATGCGTAACTTCTTCGGCAATACCCGATTGGTTGGTATTTTCATTTGGGAAAGCTTATCTTCTATTTGCTTATGTTCCTCGTAGTAATCTTCAGGTTAGTCTGCACATTTTCACTCTCTCATTATGCTTTTCCTCTAAACTATTTAGAAGGTAGAATCTTCCTGATTGAAGTTTTCCTTGCTGTTTCTGTATAGAATTATAGTGGCTGCAAGAATGAATTCTGTTTTTGACTCTGCACCCAAGGATATAGACATTCGCTCCACTGTTCTCGAATTCTGGAGTATTTAGTTCAACCATCTAGCTTGAAATTGAATCCATCCTCTGTTTTGAAATGTGATATGATTTCATGAGAAACAGTCAAATTCTTTATTCATTGCAAAGTTATAAAAAATAATGCTGTTACACTAATTTTGAGATTGTTACGACGGTTTTGGAAGCTTTATACCCAAGTCTCTTGTTGTCTTGAAGCCAATATTTTGTTAATCATACATTCATCTAGGGAAAATACCAACCAATAGAAGATAAGCTTCTCCGACAACCCAATATGCTCCAACATTAATCAATTACTTTAAAGTAGTTGTCTATATGTTTGTGCTTTTTCGCTGTTGCATTCTTCCGACGAGGTTTTTCTTYAGGCCTAAACCAAATTATGTATAGTAGGTTTAGCATCATGGTGATTGATCACTATAACAGAGAGATGGATTGCTAAAACTATATTCTTTTGGGTAAGAAACAGAGGTTGCTAAAACTATAGGAGTCACAATTAAATGATCGAAATATTTTGTCATATGTATGACCTCCCATATTAGATACTTCTACTTTATCTGACGTCCGTTGTATGTATGACCTCCCATTTTAGATTGGAGTCATTGTATGTGTGAAATTAGACGTGAAAACTATAGGTGTCATATGCATGACCTCCCATTTTAGATACTTCTACTTTATCTTACGTCCATTCGTGATTCTTAATAAGCATTTTAGAGAGTAGCTTTTCTTTGAAGTAACCCATCCAGTAGAAGTGAATAATGATAATGTAATTCTAGTTTTTCACTTTGTTTCAGTGATTCTCGACGCTTACCTATGTCTAAACGAATCCCGATCCGTGATACTCATACCTTGTTGTCATAAGATCTACAAGCTCCAACACTTTCGCCATCGTTTCAGCAAGGTTCAGTGAGTAACGACCCTTTGAACACCCTTTTAGATTCAACTTTAGTAGTCAAAACTGAGTTGTAACATGCTGATTTTACCTTGTTGCCTAGGTTTCAGGAGCGTTTAGGTGAGTTGTTAGTAGCTCTTATTTAGAGGGATATTTTTTGTGTGCTTAGTATGAATATCATGTTTTAATTTGTGTGTTTATCTCTTAATGCTCGTTGGATATTGTTGCTAGATGTTTCTCTATGAATGTTGGATGTTCTTGTTGACTATGATTTATTCTAGTTGTTTATAATTGTTTGACTATGCTCTGTTATGACTACAATCACTGTAAAACATTATATTTTCCCATCAAGTATATATGCATTACATTTTGAATGAAAATAAATAGTTCTTGTTTTGTCTAAATTTTTTTCTTTTTGACAAGACAAATTAACAAAATGATGATATTCAGGCGATTCAATTAAAGATGATCAATGAAGCACGGTGACAATGGATATATAAACAAATGACTAGTTATAACTAAGTTCTGTAATGGTAAGGACTTTTCTGTATGCTTGATAATTGTTGGAACTATTTGCTTATTTATGGTTGTGATATTGTTGGAACTATTTGCTTGTTCATGGTTGTGATATTTTATGATTTGATCTCCAAATAGCTAACGATTTCAACTATTTTTCTTGTGTATAAGTGTAAAATGTTGGGCTTTAGCTAAATTTTTCTCGAGACCTTGTTTGTTAAAAATCTAGAATCAAAACTTATATTTATGTGTAATATTTTTCATTAAACTTAATTATAATTGAGTTTTTGTAGTTCTGGAGTATGCATTATATTGAGTTCCAGTTCTTCCATTTTTGAGTCTTTTCCTTTAACCTTGGTTCTTCGTATTTGGTATAATGCTCAACTATTAGCTCTTTTCCTTTGAGTCTTTTCCAGATCTGGATCTTTTGCTTTTTAAGTTGTGTTTCTTAGTTTCTATCATTTAGTTAGTAATATGCAAATGCCAGACTAATGATGTTTCAATATCTTAAAGCATGTGACTATTGATTCAAAATTCCATAATAATATGGCCTTTTGTTGGTAGTTTTTCTTCTTAATGTTCATTCTTCTCCAATCTGACTGTATTGTTTCTCGTTGAGCTCGTTATTTGTTTGTTTTGTCTTTTTCTTATTCTAACTATCATCTTGCATCAGTCTTTGAAGTTAAAACGTTTAACTTAATGACTCATAGTTTTATATAAACCTTATTCCAATTATGTTCTTTCTATCTGCTTGGACTTATGTATTGGACATTAGGTAATATTTAGAAATATTGTTCGGAATGGTATTTCTATTGGATATAGGGATCTATATTAAGATCCATGACAACTTGGAGATAATATTAATCTTCATGTAGGATTACTCTCAATTGTGCAGGTGTAAGTGCATTCTTCTTCTCCCAACTTTTGCATCACTATCAATTGAAGGTGATGTACATGTACATCTCAAACTCTTTTATTTCACCTCAATAATTCATATTTATCTTCTTTTTTTTTACTTTCGTGCTCAAGTTCATCTACTCACTCAATTTCTTAACTGACAGGTTCATGTAATCACTCTTTATCTCAACTTATCAGGTTCATTTATTGTGTATTGATTTTATATTATGGTCTCTTACAGGTGATTTATTTTTATAAGTGTATTTTTTGTCTATTTAATATCATTTCAACCCTTTGCACCCTTTAATAAATAGAACTTGTTTTTCCTAAGTTATTTATCATTGCTTTATATGACAGGAGCAAGCTTCGCACTGGAACGAGAAGTTGTTAGGGTTTTTTATTTTGTCGGATCGCGTCCAGATGAGCTTACATATGTTGTCAAAGTTCCATTATAACAAAGGTAAGCTATTAACTTGTTTTTCGTCATCATTCATACCATAGCATTTGAATCTTAAATCTTTCTGAATCGGCCTTGTTATATACTGTAACTATAGCTAATTTAGTACATTTATCAGATTATTAAGTAAGTTCACAAGGAAGACTGAATACTGATTATAGATAGTGTCGTTAGACGAGGAATGTACACATTTTCAATCATTATGATATACTAGCTAGTTTGTGTTATTTTGTTATTTTAACCGCTTATGTTCTGTTTGAAACTTTTTTTGGTCATTTTGTTGGTTATCGTATCATATTATTGTGTAAGTACATATGAGTTTTATGAATACTAATTATTGATACTTTCATTACAAGATGATTGTACGTTTACAAACCTTATGATTATACTGATATTTTGTGTCATGTAATTTAAGAATGTAGAAGACGTGTAGGCATGTCATTTATTTTAATCACGTTTGTTCTATTGGGATCTTTCTTTGGTTGTTATGTTGGTTGTTTTATCAGATTATTGAGTAAGTTGATAAGGAAGAATATGAATGTTGATTATTTGTAGTGTTGTAGAAGATTATTGTACGTTTTCAATCATTGTGATGCTTGTTTAATTATGATATTTTATGCTATATTACTAAACGATGTAGAAGAAGTGTACGTAGGTTGGTTTTTGTTTAATCAATTTTGTTGTGTTGGAATCTGTATTTACAAAGATTACTATTGTGATAGGCTCCTAGTGTGTTTATTTAAGAATGTTTTTGTGTTGGAATCTGTATATACTTTCGTTACGAGATGATGGTACATTTACAAACCTTATGATTGTACTGATATTTTGTGCCATGTAATTAAGGATGTAGAAAAAGTGTAGGCATGTCGTTTATTTTAATCGCGCTTCTTTTGTTTGGTTGTTATGTTGGTTGTTTTATGAGATTATGGAGTAAGTTGATAAGGAAGACTATGAATGTTGATGATTTGTAGTGTTGTAGAAGATTAATGTACATTTTCAATCATTGTGATACTTCATTAATTTTTTAAATATTATGCGATATTACTAAATGATGTAGAAGAAGTGTACGTAGGTTGGTTTTTAAAAACAAATTTGTTTAATCAATTCTGTGACGTTGGAATAGTATTTGCAAAGAATACTATTGTGATAGGCTCCTAGTGTGTTTATTTAAGAATGTTATTTCCAAATATCATGATCATTTGCAATTTTTAATAGATAGACACATTTTTTTAGAAAGTGACTTTCTTACCTTATCTATCTATTGTTATTCATTTATCTAACTTGGGTATTGTTTTATCATTAGGTCTTTCACGACCCCAAAGGCATCGACAATTAGGAATGCAACTAATTGATGGATGAGCTTCATTGTTGGGGTTGATGTGTAGGGAACATGTTTAATTATGTAATTTTGTAATTTTTGTTTGAGAATACTAGTATATTCTAAATTAATATATTAGTTTCCTTGTTCATGTTTAATATAGTTCAACTTTGTTATCTCAATTAATATATTTGCGTGTTCGATCGACAATTTGACTATATGATATTTCTATTACGCGACATCTACAATCAAAATTAAATACATTTTCTGTGACTCTTTTTTATCGTCACAAAATGAAATCATTAGTGACATTTTTAAACCGTCACAAAAATATTTTTTAGGACGATTATCGATCGTCACGAAATATTCTTTTTGTGACGTTTAAAAAACGTCACGAAAGGATGTCGCGTGACCTTTCCTCTCTGTTCAAGGTCTTTTYGTGACCTTGTATCACCGTCACGAAATCATTTTTCATGATGTTTTATGAACGTCGTGGAAGTCCATGTCTTTCATGACGGTAATTAACCGTCACTGTGCTAATTTTTGTGACGTTTTTTAAAGTCTTGTATACCTTTCGGATGGGCATATACGTGACGGCGTTAAAAACGTCACGAAAGATTTTTGTGACGTTAAAACAACGTCACGATAAACCGAATTTCTACTAGTGATGCTTTGTTTTGATTTTGAGAGTTAAAAACACCCTTAAAAACACTTTGAGAGATTTGAGTGAAACTTCGTGAGAGTGTCCAGTCTTTTGCATTCAATTTCAATGAGTTAATGAGATGCTTGAGTTTTTATAAATTATATCATATCGTTGGTGAGCTTTTATAAATTATATCATATCGTTGCTTATTCTCTTGATTGTCATTTTGATTCATATCATAGAGGTGTGATTGACTTTATTGGTATTATTGGATATTGAAAAGGATGGATGGGGATTAGAAAGGAGAGTTGGTATGTTGAGTTACGATATATTCAAGGATAAGCATGATTTACGTGTGGGAGAATTTGATAAGATGATATTTACACCCATATTTAACTTTTCTGCATTATGCATGAGATCATTTGATATAAAGTCATTATGTTTGCTCAAGGACAAGCAAAAAACTAAGTTTATTTAAAATAACAGTGCATCAAAATCTCATTTTCTTCTATTCCAATTTTAAAATAATTATTAAATAAATAAAATAATAGAATTTCAAACCTTTCTATTGAGCCCAAGAGAATTTTGAGATTTTCAAGAGAAAGCTTTTTGTTTCTATAAGGAAAAAAATGGAGATTATATTGGAAGAGGTGATGAGAGAGAAATTTTGGAGATGATCCTTGTAAAAAAACCGAGTTTTCGTGAGGGATGGAAAGAGATATTTTTGGAGAGAATGCCGTCCATAAAAAAAATGGAGATTCTTATAGGTGATGAGAGAGATTCGGAGAGAATCCTTCTTATTGCAAGGAGAAAAAAAAATGGAAATTGAGGAGGATGAGATAGAATGATTTTTGGGACGAATGACCTGGGTAAAAGGTGGAGATTCTATAGAGAAGGTGACTAGAATATTTTAATCTTTCATAGAAATTTATAGTCGACATCTCTCTTTTCATTGTTGATGTAAAGCCCATTTACAGGGAAAATAGAGAATGTGGAAGAGCAATATGACATTGGGAGAACGTGAAGAAGGATATTGAAGAGAGAGGAAGGAAAATAGGTGGGAAGAGGAAAAAATGTGAGAGAGAGATTTGTTGGGGGAGGGAGAAGCGAGAGTGGGAGAGAGAGAGAGAAATATGGATGGTGGGAGAACGTTAGGAAATGTGATATATAGACAGAAATTAAAGGGGGATATTTATATTTTTAAAATTCTATTTTCTATTTTCAATTTTTATTTCTAAATTCATCATTTAAATTTAAATTTATTATTATTTTAGTTTTTTAATTTATATATATCTCTATATATACATATATATATATATATATATATATATATATATATATTTGTATTTGTAATAACAAAAATTATTTGTATTTTTAATAACAAATATCAAATATCAAATATAATAAAAAACGACTCGAACAAAATACGGTATCTAGAGGAAGGTCAACATAAAGTTGCTTGGGGTCAAGATTTTGACCCGACAATAAAGCTAACTAAAATATCTTTTAAAGTGGGAAGTAAAATGGACTAAAATATCTTTTAAAGTGGGGAGTAAAATGGTTGAGACACTAGTAGAAAGTTGAGTTTTTGTGACGCTCATAAACACTAAAATACTGTTGAAAATTATTAGAAAACGTTACGAAAGGTAAAAAAACACGTTTTTGGCGGGAAAAACGGAGATTTCTGGATTTTTTACTTTTCGTGACCTTTTTTAATCGTCACGAAAAGTTTGGCAAAAAATTTGTTTTTCGTGACGTTTAAAAAACGTCACAAAAGGGTGAGGCGTGTTTTTGGTAGAAAAAGACGGAGTGTTCCGAATTTTTGACTTTTCGTGACGTTTTTATAACTGTCACAAAAAGTTGAAAGAAAACACATTTTTCCGTGACGTTTTATAAATGTCACAAAATGAAGAGGCACGTTTTTTGTGGGAAAAGACGGAGTTCTTCGGATTTCTGGCTTTTTCATGACATTTGAAAAACGTCACGAAAAGTTATTTTTCGTGATGTTTAAGAATCGTCATGAAATGATGAGGCTCATTTTTTGCGGGAAAACTATATTGTGCATTGATTTTACATTTTGCTTACATATAATAATGGATAAATTTGAAGCTTAGATAGTTTGTGAAACATTTAAATTATGAACAATTTGGTGAATTTATGTTTTGGTTTCGTGAAGCAAAGTTGCTCTAACAATGGATAATGGATAAATTTGGCTTAAAGAATAATTTGTGTTTGTTGTCAGGTTCTAATCGCGCTTGTTCTCTTGGGATTTTTGTTTGGTCGTTATGTTGGTTGTTCTTATCGGATTATTGAGTAAGTTGATAAATAAGACTATCAATGTTGATTATTTGTAGTGTTGTAGAAGATTAATGTACATTTTCAATCATTGTGATACTTGTTTAATTCTGATATTTTATGATATATTACTTAAGGATGTAGAAGAAGTGTACGTAGGTTGGTTTTTGTCTAATCAATTTTGTTCTGTTGGGATCTATATTTGCAAAGATTACTATTTTGATAGGCTCCTAGTGCGTTTTTTTAAGAATGTTAATTGAATTTTTTCTTGTACAATGTTGAACATATAATTATCTTCACGATCCTTTGCACTTTTTAATATATAGACTCGTTCTTTTAGAAGTGACTTTCTTCCCTTATCTATCTTTAGTTATTCATTTATCGAACTTGGGTACTGTTTTTTTCATTAGATCTTTCACGAACCCAGAGAAGTCGACAATTAGGGATGCAACTAATTGATGGATGAACTTCCTTGTTGGGGTTGGTGTGTGAGACTTGTTTAATTCTGTAATTTGTGTTTGTAGGAATTTGAACATGTTTAATATAATGTACTAGCAAGTCCGAGAATACTTCAAGAATACTTTGTTCCTACTATATTTCAACTTTGTTATCTAAATTAATGTATTTGCGATTTCAATCGACAATTTAATTATGTGATATTTAAATATTACGCGACGTCTGCAAGCAAAATCAAATACATTATCTATGATTTTTTTTATCGTCACAAAATAAAATAATTTGTGACGTTTTTAAATCGTCACAAAAGTGTTTTGTGACGATTTAAAAAACGTCGTGAAATCTTTTTTCGTGACGTTTAAAAACGCCACGAAAGGATGTCACGTGACAGTTTCTTACTACTTAAGGTCTTTCCGCGACGTTGTATAACCGTCACAAAATCAAATGTTGTCACAGTTACTCATTTACGGTGACGTTTTTTAAACATCATGAAAAGTCTTAATCGTGACCGTCTTAAAACGTCATGAAATCATTTTTCATGACGTTTAAAAAATGTCGCGAAAGTCTATATTTTGCATGACAGTCTTTAACAGTCACGTGTGCTAATTTTCGTGACGTTTTTTAAACGTCACGTATACCTTTCGTGATGGGCATAAATGACGGCGTCAAAAACGTCACGAAAAACCAAATTTCTACTAGTGCTTCTAAACAAACAAAAAACTACTAGAGATTAAAAAATATATAAATTATTTACCCAAATGGAATTTAATATGCACTTTTGTCAAAAAAATTAAATAAATAATTAAAAAAAGTCAACAAATTGTGTTTTATATTCAAAAAGTGTTGAAAAAAAATAGTCACAAATTCCCCGAGCTAGTATGTGACCATGTTGAACCGAACCAAATTGAACTATTTTTCTTTGTAGTATAATATATTTTGTGTAGATTTGAATACACTACTTCTGGATAAGAGATATATTGTGTTTATCGAGAAATATTGTGTTTTTTAACTGACCCAAAGTTGGTAAAATTAAACCATTTATACCTCTGATTTTCCCAACTTATTTTTTTTCTCTTACCTAAAAATATATAATCTATATCATAACCACCTTTTAATTTCTTTCGTCTAATCAATGGTTGTTGCAATTATTAAAAATTTAGTCAACTTTAGTAGTAATTATTAACTAAATTAACAATCTATGTCAACACAACTTTACTTAGTACTTTAATACCTACAAATTAAATTAAACCTATAACACTAGTTCTTGAAATTATTAAGAAAATAGGACCCACAAACTCAATTTCATTATTTTGATTACCAAACTATTGTAATAAGAATTATGCTCTTTCCATTCTATTGGTTTAAAAAAGATTAAATTTAAGTTTGATTCTAACCTTAAAAGATCTTGTCCGTCATTTTTTAAAATCGTGTCTAGTATTTTACAAAGATTTTAATATATATTTTTTAACTTTGAATTTTTTGCTTTTTAATTTTAGATGTACAACAAGAATTTTGATGAACGTCAACAATATTTGTCTTGGTATTATTAACTATATATGCCTTTTTCATCTTAGTCTTGTGTGAATTTGCGATTAGTTTGGGGAAAATTTTTGACACGGTATATAGTTTGTGAAATATTTCCAAAAGTAAAGAATGACGTTGAAATCGTTGGGTCGAGAAAAGTAAGAAGTTTTATGAATATAGTTGAAATTAATTGTGTTTGTTTCTTAATTTAATTAATCTTGACTACTTTTTAAGCTAGTTTAGAGTGCAAGGAGAAATAGTATGTGTTTTAGGTTTTCACCTTCAACATTGCTTCATAGTCAATTTGTTGGGCACCTTTAGACCACTTAGACACCTAATTTGTAGCTAGTTTGAATTACATTTGAGGTAGATTGGGGTGATTTTTGTTCATTTAGGCATGTATCTAAAGGTTATTTGATCGATCACTCAAATATGTCGGTTTTTTAGTACTTTTAGGTCAATTAGGCACTTTGCTAGTTTAATACGCAATGGGGGGGGGTGGGATATTTGTTTTGTTGGGTAAATATACATTGTATATATAAACTGTGTAATACTGGTAAACAGATTACAGCGTAACTAGTTACAAACAATATAGTTCTGACAATTTGATGAACATCAAACTTGGTAAATATAGTCGAGCACGCTACAATAACGCTGACATGAAGACAATTATTCGCTTTGCATAAGTTGCTATCAGTTTACAGCGATCGTCTTAGTATGATACAACGACTAACTCCGGTAGAACTGCAACCTTGAACTACTCGGATCTGGCAGAACTCTTAGACACTTGCTCTCAACATAAACAAGAAAAACAACTCAAAAGTAGAGAGAACTGTTGTAGGAGGGGAAGAATACTCAATTGTGGTATGCTTGGATATCTCAAAATGAAGGAAATCACAACTATATATAGCTCTGTAAACATGAAACTCGTGACATATAAGTTTAGTTCAACTTTAACAACATGAAGAAAAAACTTCTCATTTGAAGTATAACTTCAACTTTAACAATATGTAACTTTAACAAAATAAAGTTATATAACACAAAAAAACAAAAGACAAACTTATGAAACAAATAGTGAATTTGTTACAAATATAAAATAAGTTTCAAATTCTTAATATACAAATCTAATTTCCGAATGTTAAATTTGTATACTCAACATTTTTTCTCACTTTCTTTCATAAATTAAACATCCAACATGTTTTACATTCACATTCGGCATGACATAGCACATCATATGTTGCTTCAACGTTAAAATGACGTGTGGGCATTTTTAGGTCACTTAGGCACCTTTGTAGCTAGTTTTGATTGCCTTTAGGGTGGGTTTTGTAGGTGGTTTTGTTTTCTTAATTTTAGGCATGTCGTAGGTTGTTTGGACACTCAAATGACATTTCAGCATTTTTAGGTTGCTTCGACACCTTTTAAGCTAGTTTTGAGTGCAAGGGGGTGGGCTACGTGTTTTTAGGTTTGCCTTAGGCACGTCTTAGGTTGCTTCATTGTCAAAATGACATGTTGGCCACTTTTAGGCCGATCTTTTTTCTTCTTTTTTTGTTAAACATTTTGTTATATTTGTTTCTTTTTTCCAGTATTTTTATGTTATTTGACCCAACACATTGAGAGAGTAAAGAGATTTGATGAAGATAAAAATGGAGTCTTCTAGATCGAGTAGGTGCATTACTTGTTACTTTTGCCATACCTTTTTAACTTAACTTTGTAGAAATGAACTGCAAGAATATTTTTTTTAGTATAAATCGTAAATTATATGATATTTTGGACTTCTAGGTTTCAGCAAATTTGCAAGTTTGGTAAATCTAAATATTTTATTTAAAATAAAAACTTTTCTCAACGAAATGAGAGATTGATATATCAGTAGAAAGTATCACCACCAACGAAATCGTCTACTTTTGTAGAGAGGACTTTTGCCAACACACCATGTGGTGTCGTCAAAAGTCCTCTATGTCAATGGTTTGTAGATTGCATTAGCAGAGAAGATCTTTGTCAACGAGGAAACCATTTTGAATTGGCATCTCTTCCGATGATCCTAATATGTTGACAAATTTTACCACGAAATTTTTTCATTTGGAAAACTTTTTCCTTACGTTTTTTATACTTGTTGGGTAATTTCAACTTACGCTAACAGCACCAATAATTTCATAAAATACATAATAACAACTAATTAAGTTCCAACGATAAATTCAACAAAAATAAATGAGTAAGAGAGAAGAAATAACACACTGATTTATAGTGGTTCGATCAACGTGATCTACATCCACTGTGACGACCCATTCATTCCATTCATATCACCAAGAGCAAATAAAATACATGGAGTATTCTCAACAACAATGAGCAGAAAATTTACAGCAACAAAATCTCAATAGAACTCACCCAACAAGTAGCTACTCAACTTCAAGATGAATAAAACAAATGGTGAGAAGAACTACCAAGAGATTTCACAAAAGAAAACCACCCTCTCCCCCTTTTGCTTTCTGTACTGCCCCACAGAGGAAACCAAAACCAATCCAGCTGTTGTTTTTCTTTTCCACCACAAAAAGGGTGCCCTAGCTAGACACGTGGGAGCTTCTTTTGTTTTTAAAAAAATTGCATTGACAACAAGCCCACAAAATAAGTTTTCAGCACATGAAAAGATGGACCCAAATTGAACTCATGGCCCAACAAATTTCCACCTTGCTCAAAAAATTCCACCTTGATTCATGAATGAATGAAACGCCACTTATTTTCTGATCCTGAAGGTCACTGTTTAGCCTGCTTCTAATTGAAGCAGGTTCATGCATTTCTCAAATTTTTTGGATGGCAACGTCTTCGTAAACACATTAGCAATATTATGTTAAGTAGAAATCTTCTCAAGAACCACAATTTTCTCAACAAATACCTCTCTTACAAAATATAAACGAATATCTATATGCTTCGTTCTCTCATGATAAACATGATTCTTTGACAAATAAATTGCACTTTGATGGTCACACCACAAGATAACAGGATCATCTACATGAATTAGTTCACCAACTAAGCCCCAAAGCCATAATGCTTCTTTAACACTTTCAGCTAAAGCTATGTATTCAGACTCAGTAGATGGTAATGCTACTACATGCTGTAAAGATGTTTTCCAATTAATTGTATTACCAAATAAAGTGGAAACATATCTCGATGTTCTTCGTTGTTTGTCTGGATCTGCAGCATAGTCTGCATCAACATATCCCACCAAGGGATAAACACCTCTGTAATCTCCAGTATATGCTAAGTCATGACTGTTAATTCCCTTTAGGTACCGAAGAAGCCATTTCACTGCTGTCCAATGAATCTACCCTAGATTTGCTATAAATCTACTCACAACACTCATACCATGAGCCAAAGCTAGTCGAGTACAAACTATCGTGTACATCAAGCTCCCCACAACACTATTATGTGAAATATCCTCCATATCTCTCTTTTCTTGCTCAGAACTTGGACACTATGTCATAGATAATTTGAAGTGTGGTGCCAAAGGAGTTCTTACTACCTTTGAATCTGTCATATTAAACCTGCTTAGTAACTTTGAAATGTACCCCTTCTGAGACAAAAACAAGGATTTTGCAATCCGATCTCTTGAAATTTCAATGCCCAATATCTTCTTTGTTGTCCCCAAGTCTTTCATTTCAAATTCTGAGCTCAACTCCACCTTCAACTTATCTATCTCTACTTTATCCTTGCAAGCTATAAGCATATCATCAACATAAAGTAGTAAATAGAGTTTGGTTGCATGCCTAACCTCTTTAAAGTACACACAATGATTAAACATACTTCTTTTAAATCCCTTAGACAATACAAAGCTATTAAATCTCTTGTATCATTGTCTAGGAGATTATTTAAGTCCATAAAGGGACTTCTTCAACAAACATATTTTGTCTTCTTCACTTTTTATCTCAAAATCTTGTGGTTGCTCCATATATATTTCTTCCTTAAGTTCACCATAAAGAAATGCAGTTTTGACATCCATTTGCTCAAGGTAAAGATCAAAGTAGGTAGTCAAAGAAAATATCACCCTTATCGATGTATGTCTGGCCACCGGTGAGAATATTTCATTATAATCTTCCCCTTCTTTCTGTGTGTATCCCCTTACTACTGGTCTGACCTTAAACCTCATCTCATCGTCATCTGTCAGTCTAAGGTTTAAGTTTGTAAATCCATTTACAAGATACAAGTCTTTTACCTTTTGGCTGGCTAATAAGCTCTCAAGTCTTGTTCTTGTTCAATGAATCAATTTCTTCCTTCATAGCTTGCTCCCATTTTTTACTATCATTGCATTTTATCGCTTCCGTGTAGGTGGATGGCTCAAGTTCTGCAAGTTCATCAATAATTGCTAGTGCATAGGCAACAAGGTATGCTTCACCATATTTCACTGGCGGTTTGATGGTCCTTTTCACTCTATCTCTAGCAAGGTTATAATCACTCAAATCAGTCTGCTCAGTCCCATGTGCTTCTAATTCTTGATCACTGCCATCATCCTCATCAATCTGCTTAGTACTAACTTATGGTTTAGTACTTGTTGATTGTGTTTGGTATGTTGTTAGAAGTGACTTGCTTTTGGATTGAAGTGGGCTCTACCTCAATCTCAAATGTATCTACCTTGAGATGTTTCATCTATTGATGTCTTCGATTTTGAGTATGGCATACTCCATTCATCAAACTTAATGTCTCAGCTTATTATACATTTGCTTCTATTCGGTTCCAAACACCACAATTTGTAGCTCTTTACTCTTTCTAGATAGCCTATAAAGACACACTTTAAGGCTCTAGGTTCAAGCTTGCCTTGATTTATGTGAGCATTTCCAGTATAGGGATGAGAAAAAGTCAGTTCAGTTCGTTTTTCGAACAGAGAGAAGAAAACCGAAATCGATTCAGTTAATTAGAGATGAAAATCGAATCGAACCGAACCGAACCAACTTAAATTTTTTTTATTAATTATATAAATTAACAGCCACGTTTAGAACCAACAAATTTGAGGTTTCTTATAAAAAAAAAAATCTAACGAAAAAATCAAAATTTCTGCACGCTCAAAACCCAAATAAGATCTTCCAAAAATTCTACTGAAATCACATCACCCATGTGAAATTTCAATAACCAACTTCATATTCATCCATTGTTCTCAGAAAAAGAAACCCATGAATTTAAACTATTGAAATCACAACATCATATTCATCCGTCAGTGAAGAAAACTACCAAACACAGTTACTATTTCAAGCATAAACAGAACCCAAAACTCACCCATCCTAATGGAACCGAATACATACCTCTCAGCAAATAGATCCCAATTTCCAAATCGTTGGTTTGTGACAATAATAGATCTAACCGGAAAAAGGCACAGAAATTGACCAAGATGAAAGGTTTAGAAAGAAGATAATTATTGTGATGAAGGGAGATCGCCAGGTGTTGAGAGAAGAGAGTGAGAGAGCGTCATCAGCGCCGGTGGAGAGCATCACCGTCGTCGGAGGAGAGCGACACCGTCGTTGGTGGAACTATAAGGATTCTGGGTCTACTGTTGGATCGTGCTGTGCGTGAGGATTGAAAAGTCGTAGAAGGAAAGGGGTGGGGCGGCGCTAAAAGTAAAGAAGATAGTGTGAAACCTTAGTGTTTTGGTTAAAACCGAATGAAACCGAATGAAACCGAAAGTGTTCGGTTTGGTTTCCTTCGGTTTCGATTTTCATTTTATTAAAATCGAACCGACTAAACCCAACCCGAACCGAATCGATTCGTATGGTTCAAATTATATCACCCCTAATGCAGTACATCCAAAAGTTCTCAAGTGAGAAATGTCAGGTTTTACTCCATTCCACATCTCCTCAGGCGTTTTGAATTCAACAGTTGATGAAGGTGTTCTATTTATCAAATAATACGATGTGGCTGTTGCTTCCCCCTAAAACGACTTGGGCAAGTTTGATTGGGATAACAAACACCTTACCATTTCCAAAATGGTCCTATTCATACGTTCAGCAAGGTCATTTTGTTGCGGAGTGTAACCAACTGTTAAGTGTCTAACAATACCATGCTTCGAACAAAGTTCATTAAACTCTCGATTCACAAACTCAAGTCAGATCAGTCTTGATGTTCTTCACTTTCTTCCCAGTCTGATTCTGAACCAAAGTAAGCCAATCCCTGAACTTTGACACTATCTCACCTGCTTCAAGAAATAAAGCCACACTTTTATGCTATAGTCATCCACAATTGATAGAAAGTACTTGGCTCCTCCATGAGTACTCACATTTGCTGGCCCCCATAAGTCTGCATGGATATAATCAAGTCTTTCTTTTGTGCAATGTGTTCCCTTTGTGAATTTTATCCTTGTAGACTTGCCAAAAATGCAATGTTCACAAATAGGAAAATCACCCACTTGCTTCAAGCTTAAAATCCCTTGATTACTCAGCTCTTTCATGTCTTTCTCACTAACATGCCTCAAATGTGTATGCCAGAGCTTTGTAGCTCTGACATTTCTATCCACATCATCAGAGACAAGTGAGAGATTTCCTAACACCGTTTGACTACTCAGTACATAAAGCCATTTTTTAGCTTTCCCTTTAGCTTCAATAATGAGTCTTTATATATCTTTATCTCACCATTTGCTATCTTGCTGGTATATCCAAGCTTATCTAAAGTTCCAAGAGAGATAAGGTTTCTTTTCAAGTCAGGGACATACCTCACATCAGTCAAAATTTTCACCAAATTATCATGAAGTCTCAGTCTCACTGTGCTAATCCCTTTGATCTCACAAATCTGATTGTTACCAAGGTAAACTTTTCTAGCCTGCAATGGTTTAAAGTCACTGAAGTATTCCCTTGAAGGTATCATATGAAAAGTACAACCTGAGTCCAAAACCCAGTCATCTGACCATTCATTCCCTGAAACCAACAAAACCTCAGCTAATTCATAACCATCCAATACATTTGCTGAACTCTATCCCTCGACTTTTTCTTGGTTAGATTGTTTGTTCTTTGCCAAAAAAGGACAATCTCTCTTAAAATTCCCTTATTTCTGACAATTGTAACACTTCTTATCTTTGGCTCCCGATTTTGACCGTCATTTCCCTCTCTACTTGCTATAATTTTTCTTCTCTGCTCTACCCTGAGTATACAGTGCTTCACTGTCCTTCTTCTCCAGCTTGATCTCAAGTTCTTTTGATTTCAAAGCATTCAGAACTATTTCCATATCCAAGTTGTCTCTTTCGTACTTAATTGCTGTCTTGATTTCTCTATATGAATCGGGCAGTGAATTTAACAAAATTACCGCTTGATTTTCTTCAGACATTTTCTCTCCAATGTTAGCTAAATCAAGGACAATTTTGTTCAACTTGTCTAAATTTGCATCTAATTGTTTTGAAGGATCCATCCTAAAACCAAAGAATTTCTCCTTGAGATATATCTTGTTCGGCAAAGACTTGACAAGATATAATTTATCCAACTTTTGCCATATCTGTAAGGTTGTGGTGGCATCATTAACGTATCATAGAACATTATCCGACAAATACAAGATCAGTGTACTAAGGCTAAATCTAGCATTTCTTCTTTCTCTTGTTCTTTTCAACAGGGTACTTCTTTGGATCATCAAGAGCTTTTGCAATTTTTTATTGCACTAAAAGCGCTATTATTTTCTTTTTCCATAATCCAAAATCTCCCTTACCATCAAATTTCTCTAGTTGAAACTTAGTAGTCATTTTCAAGATTCACTAATAAAAATCTTTCCAAAATTTCTGATAAAAGCTTGGTGTAAAAAATGCTCAAACGAGGCTCTGATATCACTTGTTGGGTAATTCTAACTTAGGCTAACACCACCAATAATTTCAGAAAATATATAATAACAACTAACTAAGTTCCAACGATAAATTCAACAAAAATAAATGAGTAAGAGAGAAGAAATAACACACTGATTTATAGTGGTTCGATCAACGTGATCTACATCCACTGTGACCATCCATCTATTTCATTCATATCACCAAGAGTAACAACAAAATACACAGAGTATTCTCAAAAACAATGAGCCAACAAAATACACAGAGTATTCTCAACAACAATGAGCCAACAAAATCCTAGAACTCACCCAACAAGTAGCTACTGATCACCTTCAAGATGAATAATACAAATGGTGAGAAAAACAACCAAGAGATTTCACAAAAGAAAACCACCCTCCCCCCCTTTGCTTTCTGTACTGCCGCACAAGAGGAAATCAAAACCAATCCAGGTGCCTTTTTTCTTCTCCACCACAAAAAGGTACACTAGCTAAACAAGTGGGAGCTTCTTTTGTTTAAAAAAAAAATTATATCGACAACAATCCCACAAAATAAGTTTTTAGCACATGAAAAGATGGGCCCAAATTGAATCCATGGCCCAATAATACTTTTTCCAACGATTTTCCGTGTTAGTAAAAAGTTTATTTCTAGTAGTACTGGTATCATCAACTCTAAAGCTAATGCTTTTATATGTTACACCCCAAATTGATTTCACACATGTCCAAACAAGTTAGACTAATAAAATTAACCCAACAAATTTAGTGATTTATTAGATACAAAATTGAAGTTCGGGAATCTAGTAGATAAGTACGATAAATAAATACATTGCAAAACCTAGTATCAAACATCAAACTTATAATTTATATCTGAAAGGAACTTACACAGCCGAAGCCGAGTGTTTCTTGATGAAATCACTCGTATGTTTGATTAGCGATGAAGAACTGAGCAGCTCAGGAATTGGATAAAAATCATGGATGGCATTTTGATATTCTACCAAATCCACTTCTTTTCCTTCTCCTTTTAGCCACTCGTAGTACTTTATATTCCAATCTCGCACTTGGTCTAGTCCTCCTATAATCAGAAGCGTCGCCGGAAACTTCATCGTGCCGATGTCTCTGGCACCGGGGGCGGTCCGAACACATGCGCTATCGAGTGGTTTCGGTCTGATCCATTTGGCAGGAATGCTTTCCAATACCAATCTGACAAGTTTAATATTGGTCCTGTGTTAAATTGAATTTCTGACTCTGTTCGCTCCTCCCCACCAAAAAATAGTTGTATTGTAATTAAACCTTTGATCTTCGGTCGTTGAATTACTATTTAATGTAAAAACTTATGTGATACCAGGCACAAGGAATGATTAATAATATTAATGGGGAAAAAATGACATTGCAGACGAGATGGAAATAACGAGAAAAGGGAAAGAGGAGCAAAGAAGGGAAGGGTAAGTTCATATGTGTTAAATTTTAAAATATATATATAAAGAAGTAAAAAGTTAGAATAACAGTATTTAAGTGATTACCCTATGCCAACACTTATTTTAGTGATCGTCATTAAATTTTTGACAAGTAGAGAAGAGAAATACAGAAAAGAGAGATCTTTTATGTTTTTCAAAGCTGTCAAATTTTGATTAGGATAAAACTTATGTTCCGATAGTTAAAGTATCTAATAGAGATGAATGGAGGAAGGAAGGGAGAGAAAATAGGATAAATAATTGTCAATTTTTTAACCGTGGTAAAAGAAGAAAGATACATAAGTTTTATTATTTTAATTTGCAGGCGCACCATAAAGATAAAGGCTAACAATAAGACAAGTAAAATATCTTTTAAAAGTTAAAAGATTATATATAAACTAACATTACAATGTAAAATTTTGCTCAACGCTCTTCTATATATGATTATTTAATTATTTGTACTCTCTATATTTATGATGGGTATGATTATAATAATTACTTATAGTTTTGGAAATTATACATCCAACACATTATTATCAAAAGTAATTAATAAAGAAAAGAAAGTCATATTGATACGGTTTTGACAATATATACTCGTTTAAATCGCATTACTTTTCTTTTTTAAATTGTTATTATTAGACTAAATCTTTCTTTTGTAGTCTTTAATAATAGATGGAATTAAGTACCGTAAATACGATGTTTAACTCAAATATCAATCAACATTTTCTGTCAGACGTCGACATTTTCATCAAATTATAAAAGTGAGATATCTCGTACCTTTCAACATCTATATTTCATCGAGATCAGTATTTTCACAAAAGCGATAAAATTTACCCAACTACATTTCTATCGATATCAACGTTTAAAACCTTCATCGCTAAGTTTTGGATATTACTCTTTTCAATGGTTATTATTAGACCTAATCTTTCATTAATAGCGTCTTTTAACAATTAATATCACCTTATTGAAGTGGTGGTGGGCGGCCCTGACTGCCACGTGGTGGGCCACATTGTCGCCGGTACTATCTCCGGCGAGAAAACAGCGGCAGTGATCAGCTTCGTATTCGTAAGTTTAGAGGTTTGAATTTTCTTTTATAAGACTACATCTCACCTCAAACTCGTAAGTTTAGAGGTTTGAATTTTCATTTATAAGACTACATCTCACCTCGAACTCATAAGTTTAGAGGTTTGAATTTTCTTTTATAAGACTACATCTCACCTCGAACTCGGAAGTTTAGAGGCTTGAATTTGGTTTTGAATTGTACCTTGGCACTAATGCCATGTGGAAGTACCTGACCCCCATTGAAATGTAGGTCGGCAGCCACTAAGTTGGATCTGCCCTGGTGGATGAAATATAATCAAATGATCAAAGTTCTTCCTTTGGATGAGGATGAGTTGTCTGATGGCAGCTCTGAGCTCATCCTCTTCGGAAAGTTGAGTTATGATGATGACAACTCTTTCTCTTACCGGGGATGAGCTGAGATGAAGCTCTTCCTCTAGGAGGAATGAGCTGAAATAGAGCTCTTTCTCTAGGCGAAGTTGAGCTAAGATGAAAGTCTACGTCTAGGCGGGAATGAGTTGAGATGAACTCTTCCTCTTGGCGAGGTTGAGTTATTTGATGGCAGCTCTTCCTCTA
>NW_019104695.1:291249-313479 GCF_001995035.1 Momordica charantia
CGAAAACGACATCGTGGGTGGAAACGCCGCCGCGGGGTTTCGAAGAAGGAGGGATTTTGGGGTCGAAGAGGCTCATGAGGCAACGGTTGACAGTTATATTGGAGCGGCGGCTGACGTATGAGACGGCGGAGTTGAGGCCGAGAAGAATCTGAAGCTTCCTGACATCACTCTCTCTCTCTGCTCTTTCTCAAAGTCCAACAGCCATAAAGAAGAAGCCCATGATTGATTATACAAATTACAAAATTTATAGCTATTTAAAAAAAAAAAAAAGATTTATTTTCTCTCTCTTTCATTCGGATTCCGACAATACGTAAGTTTCGTAAGTAAGATTTTAAATATCGATAAAAATGTTGAGGTCACTCAATTTCATGGAAATGTTGATAAAGTGACGATGTTGATGGATATTTCTATAAAAGTTAGAGAAATTAAAAAATCGTAAAAAATATTTAAATTAACAAATAAACATTTTTCTATCCTAAATAAATTAAAAATGATTAAGACATTTTGTTGATATTTTTCATATTTTGTCATTTTTTTTTGTAATATCATGGAAATGTTGCTTTAATTATGTTGAACCTACGGATATATGGAAATGTCGATGTGTCGACCGACATTTAATACATATACTTGTAGGTTTAGGTAGATATATTTTTACTTACTACAATTAAGCCGACTTACCATCATTAAAAAATTGACCACTATTTGTACAATATCAAGTGGAAATGTCGATGTGTTGGTGCAATGGCAAGAGATTGGGGGTGTCACACTCAAGATTTTTCTACTTCTAAATAAGTTAAAAATTATTAATATTAATATTATGTATGTACTAGTGACGTTCCGTTCATTGTCGATTTAGAGCATTTAATACCATGTTGGTAGATATCTTTTTACTTACTACAATTAAACCCACTTACCATCATTTAAAAATTTACAGCTATTTATTTTATTTTCTTTCACTTTCTTTATTAATTCATCTTTTGTTAGTTGTCAAATTTTTTTTATTGGTGGTAAGTAGGAGATATCTACTTATCGATAGACATTAAATTCTATCATATGTATTAACCTCTCACGAGCAATAAGTTTTAATTTTTTTAATGGCCGTTAAGTATTAGGAGGAGCACCTAAATATTATTCTTTTTAATAAATAGTAAAAATATTTGCCATATTTGAAAATGACAAAAAAAATTAAATAAGATTTTTGGCTTTTTGTTATTATTACTTTTGCCCTCATAATTTTTGGAAATCGATATACTAATATAAAATATACCCGTTGCATTAAATATATGAATGATATACTTTATATTAGATATATCAATGATAAATATTTCTTGAGTTGAAGATTTTGGCTTAAATTACATTGGGAGTTTCTTATTAATATATCAAGTATATCAATTATAAAATTAATATGTCAAATACTAAGGTGTTGTTTGATAACCATTTTATTTTTAATTTTCTATTTTATTTAAAATTATGCTTGTTTTTTTACAATTTCATTAGTAAGTTTTTCACGTCTTTTGAAAATATATTTGAATTGTTAGTTAAATTTCAAAAACAAAACAAGTTTTTGAAAATTGCTTTTTTATTTATAAATTTGACATAGATTTGAAAATGTTTATAAAAAATATATAACAAAACAAAGAAACACCTAGATGAAAGTAATGTTTCTAACTTTAATTATTAAAAAGAGAAAAAAAAAATGAAATGATTATGAAACAGTAAGTAATCGTAGAATATAACAAGCCATTAAAAATCTTTAAAATAAATGTCCCGTTATTAAAATACTTTGAATAATGTATATTTTTATCAACAAATATTAAAATCCTTTGAAAAATATATTAGTTTTTTCTCAATAGTTATTAATATTTGTCGATAAATATGTACCTGGTGTATTACATTTTTCTCAAATGTTATTGAAAATCTGTTAAAAAAAAGTGTTCGATCGATATTAAAAATTTTTGAAGAATATATATTTATCAAGAAATAATAAAAACATTTGAAAAATATATTACCTTCATTTCAAAGGTTATTGAAAATCTTTACAAAAACATAATACTTACCTGCAAAAAGATGAGGGTTTACTCTTAAGCCTGCAAAAGGAGTAGTCGATCAGTTTTGTTCTCACCTGCAAGAGAATTCTTGTAGTAAAATACTCAAGAAGGAGTCTTGGAGAGTAGAGTAGGGATTTCTGAACCACTGTAAAAATTCATGGTGTCATATATCTATCTCTACTATTTAATTTGTGCATTTAAATTTCATTTGATTTTTTGTTATTCTTAAACTTTCATTTTAAAATCTACAAGTTCATAAGCAACCCCCCTCCCTCTTTAGTGTTGTCATATTAATCCTACACGGGTGTTCGCAGATCAGATCAAGTGTTTCCAGATCTTTTGGCTACTGCTGGTTCGAGGCTGTTGCTAGTTCATGGTCAGCACGAGCTACTAGTTGCAGCTCATCCCAATAATACTGGTTCATCGTTAATATGGTATCAGAGTGGGAGGTCCTGTGTTCAAACTCCTGTATTGTTATCTCCTCCCCATTTATTACGATTTCCACTTGTTGGGTCTTGTTGCAATTTTCCAAGTCTACAAGTGAGAGGAGTGTTGAGATACTCATAAATGAATTAAATTTACCCAAGCCATCAGCTTAAACTTTTGGATTGAGTGGTGGTTTTCTAAGCATTTTTGAAATGGAACCCTTTGAATATTGATATAGTATCAGAGTTAAACAAATTCAAACGAGCATTCAGTCTAAAAATGGGATCCAACCAAGATCGATGAGCCAAAAGAGCCATGATCTTGAGGGGGCATGTTAAGGATCCTACATTGATAAGATTGTTAGAGTATTTATTAGTATATTTTATATTATTGTATTAGATTCCTATTCCTATTATGTTTAGGAATTAGTGTATTATAAATAGGTTATTAGGTCTGTATCAAGGATTTAATTGAATGGAATTCGATTTTGTTATTCTCCCTAAACTTTACATGGTATCAGAGCTACTAGGTTTCTTCTAAAATTTTTGTACCCATTAAGGTTTTGTACCCATTAGGGTTTTGTTTATTGCTATCCAACTCAACTCACTACAGTCGCCACCGCCGCCCACTATTGCCGCCGCCACCGTCCCCCACTACCGCTGTCATCGGTGCCCACTGCCGTTGCCACCGTCGCCGACGCTGCTATTCGTGGGTTTCCGTCATCGACGCTGCTGTTCGTGGTTTCTGTCTCGTCGTCGTTCACGCCTTCCGAAGTGCCAACTCCTTTCGAAGAACATTGTCGTTTGGTTCATCCATCTCTCTCCATGTTAAAGAGTCTCCATCCTCAATTTCATAGTTTGCCTTCTTTATACTGTGAGTCATGTCAATTTGCTAAGTTTCATCGTCTCAGTTCGTATCCTAGAGTCAATACACGAGCTACTGCTCTTTTTGAATTAGTCCATCTGATGTTGGGGTCCTTGTCTTATTGAGTCCAAAAGTGGATTTTGGTATTTTATTACTTTTGTCGATGATTTCTCTCGTGTAACTTGGTTATATTTGATGAAACATCGTTCTAAGTTACTTTCACATTTCCGTAACTTTCATGCTGAAATTCAAACTCAATTTGGTGGCTCTCTTAAAGTTCTACGGAGTGATAATGCTAAAGAATATTTCTCTAGTGCTCTTGGCTCCTATTTAGGTGAACATGGTATTCTTCATCAATCCTCGTGTGTTGATACTCCGTCTCAAAATGGAGTTGTAGAAAGGAAAAATAGACATCTTCTCGAAACAGCAAGGGCCTTAATGTTTCAAATGCATGTTCCAAAATACTTTTGGGTCGATGCTGTTTCGACGACTTGCTTCTTAATTAATCGCATGCCTTCATCAGTTCTTAAGGGTAAGATACCTTATCATATTCTATGTCCTACGCAACCTTTATTTCCTATTGAACCTAAAATATTTGGTTGCACTTGTTTCGTTCAGGATGTTCGACCCTAGCTCACCAAATTGGACCTAAGTCGTTTAAATGCATTTTCCTTGGTTATTCTCGTGTTCAAAAAGAATATCGATGTTATTGTCCTGATCTCAATCGATATCTTGTCTCTCCTGACATTATGTTCTTTGAAGATATTCCTTTTTCATCATCCTTGAGTACCAGTCAGGGGGAGCATTCACAGGAATATGATGACTTTCTTATCTATTCCATTGTCTCTACTTATACTGACGTGCTCCCCAGTGATACATCTACCTCTGTACCCGATCATTCTCTCCTCCTATTACTCAAGTTTATTCTCGACGACAACCTCTTTCAGTCGCATGCCCTATACCAGCAGCTTCTTCATCTGTGGATCCAGAAACGAGTGATGGTCTTCCTATTACTCTTCGAAAAGGTAAGCGTGAGTGTACTTATCTTGTTTCTTCTTTTGTCTCATATAACCATTTGTCCTCACCTACTTGTTCATTTATTGCATCCCTTGAGTCTGTATCTGTTCCTAAAATTGTTCATGAAGCTTTGTCTCATCCTGGTTGGCGGGCTGCTATGTTGGAGGAGATGATTGCCTTAGATGATAATGGTACTTGGGATTTAGTGTCTCTTCCTACAGGAAAGAAACCTATCGGTTGTAAATGGGTGTTTTCTGTTAAAGTTCATTCTGATGGATCAATCGCCCGCTTGAAAACTCGTCTTGTTGCTAAAGGATATGCGCAGACTTATGGAATTGATTATTCTGAAACTTTTTCTCCGGTTGCTAAATTGGCTTCTGTCAGGTTATTCATTTTCTTGGCATCTACTCACCATTAGCCCTTGCATCAGCTTGATATTAAAAATGCATTCCTCCATGGTGACCTTCAAGAAGAAGTGTATATGGAGCAACCACCAGGTTTTGTTGCTCAGGGGGAGAATGGAAAGGTATGTCACCTTCGTAAATCCTTATGTGGGTTGAAACAAAGTCCGCGGGTATGGTTTGGAAAATTCAGTCAGGTGATTGAGGACTTTGGAATGAAGAAGATTAAGTCAGATCATTCTGTTTTTTATAAACGATTTGAGTCCGGTGTTATCTTACTAGTTGTATATGTTGATGATATTGTGATTACTAGTAATGATACATCAGGCATCCTATCACTCAAGTCTTTTCTTCATAGTCAATTTCATACTAAAGATTTGGGAATGTTGAAATACTTCTTAGGAATTGAGGTAATAAGGAACAAGAAGGGTATCCTTTTGTCACAAAGAAAATATGTACTTGACTTGTTAACTGAAACAGGAAAGTTAGCTGCTAAGCCACGTAGTACTCCAATAATGCCTAATTTACAACTTACAAAGGAAGGGGAGTTGTTGAAAGATCCTGAGAAGTATAGAAGATTAGTAGGAAAGCTGAATTACCTTACAGTTACTAGACTTGACATAGCATATCCAGTCAGTATTATGAGTCACTTTATAAGTTCTCCTACGACTGACCATTAGGCCGCGTTGGAAAATATTCTATGTCATTTGAAAGGTGCTCCTAGACGTGTTTGTTATATAAAAATCATGGTCATCTTAATATTGAATGTTTTTCAGATGCTGATTGGGCAGGTTCTAAGGAAAATAAAAGATCAACCTCAGGGTAATATATATTTGTTTGAGGGAATTTAGTTTCTTGGAAAAGTAAGAAACCAAATGTGGTGTTGCGTTCAAGTGCTGAATCAAAATATAGAGCTATGACACAGTCGGTGTGTGAATTAGTATGGATATATCAGCTTCTGATTGAATTGGGATTTGACATCACCACCCCAATAAAACTTTGGTGTGATAATCAAGCAGCTCTTCATATTGTATCTAATCCAGTATTTCATGAACGAACCAAACACATTGAAGTCGATTGTCATTATGTACGTGAGAAAATAAAGCAAGGATTGGTGGCTACAGAATATTTGAAGACTAGGGAGCAGTTAGGAGATATCTTCACTAAAGCACTGAATGGAGCACGGATAGATTATCTCTCTAACAAGTTGGGCATGATTAACATATATGCACCAACTTGAGGAGGAGTGTTAGAGTATTTATTAGTATATTTTATATTATTGTATTAGATTCCTATTCTTATTATGTTTAGGAATTAGTGTATTATAAATAGGTTATTAGGTCTGTATCAAGGATTTAATTGAATCGAATTCTATTTTGTTATTCTCCCTAAACTTTACAAAGATAAAAGATCTAACAAGGGGTTTATAATATAAGTGGACTACTCCTCTCATCACCAATTGGTTTTGTTGGGTGTGTTGCCCTAAACTCGTAGTTTGTATTTTGTGTAAAAACAAATGTATATTCAATAAAGTTTTATTCAATAAATTTGTTGTTGAATTCATAGCATTGCATTGTCCAAAATCCAATAAACTAAATATCCAAGGTTATTTTAATGTAATCGGGATAGTATATATGCTGGGTATATATCTGATATACGAGGTATATGTTTGATATACCCCTGATATACAAGTGGATAATGTCCCATGAATAACCTAAAGGGTCTATAGTATATGGATAAGGCTGGGTACTTTATCCTGGCAACACTATGGATACGGCCCACTTTGTAAATGTTACAGACGACTCGATCCAGGTCGTTCGTGTGGAGACATGCGAGTGAGGGTATCTGTACAATGAGTTTGTATCAGACCAGACTGCGAAATAGACATTGTTTAGATGTAATGTTGTTGACTAACAGATTGTTATTTCATAGGATGACCAAACAACTCATTCTAAATGCTGAGTGAGTTATGGACTCCTGCCCATGAGAGCTCGTCCTTTGATCTGTATGGGTGAGAGTGGCCCAAGTTGCCAACTCAATATTCCTACCATTTTGGGGACGAGACCGAGTGGGGAGCTGAGAACATAACTTCACAAGATGGAATTCACCCCTCCCCGACTTTAGGGGAGTAGATGAGTGTTCTCTTAAATGTTGACTCTGAGACTTGAACAATGGGCCTCACCCTCTCATTGGCCCGAGAGCGACTTCCTGTTATTGGTCGGACCATAACCGGGTTGTTCATTAGAGGAGCAGTGGTATTTAAGGAGTAAGACGTAACTCAGGGGTAAAATGGTAATTTGACCCAACTTGAGTTACGAGCATTCGTGAAGGATTGACTTGTCATTAATGGTCGTATATCCATGGACCCGAAAACATCCTACAGTGAGAAGAGTGCAACTGCGGGTCTTTAGTGGAGTGACCCGTAGTTAACGAATGTTGATTAACTCGGTCAATGAGTTTGACCAATTAATCTCGCATCGTTAGAGCTTCTAATCTGTAGGTCCATTAGGTCCCCTTGCTAGCTTATAACGGGTAAAACGAGGATCAAGTTTTTGGAAGAATTTGAACTGTTCAAATTACTTAAGGGATTATATGTATATTGATACATTATAATATATAGTTAATTCTAAATTAAAACTATATATTATTAGAGAAATTATTTGAATGAGATTCAAATAAAATTAATATGAATAAGATTCATATTAAAACTATAGGTTAAAAATAATGTGCATAAGATGTACATTAGAACTATAGGTTATATGAGACAAATACTATAGAATATGATTCTATTTTTCGTGATAAATAATTAAGGGTTAATTATTTATTTGATATATATATATATATATATTAATTATTAATTAGATTAATAATTAATTAATTTCTATTAATTAATATGATTAATTAATTATTTATATATACATATTAATTATTATATATATATATTAATTATTAATATTAATATTTAACTCCCGTGCAAAATTGCAGGGGAGTGGGTAGTTAAGTGAGGTGGAGTAACTCCCCACGTTACTACTTTTGTTTTCTTCTTTTGCAGTTCTGCAAAAACAGAAAAAGAATAACAAAAGTAGAACTCTCTAAGAATTTCTCTCAATTAAAGCTCTCTCTCTCAATTCTCCCACTCATTCTAAACAAGGTGCTCCCACAAGCACGATCTCGAGACTCTAGAGGATAGCAAGGAAGATTCGGTGGTGATGTTCGAGGGGAAATTGTTGAAGAAAAGCTATTCAAAGGTAAAGTCTTTCCCCTGTATTTTCTTCTCAACACGTTTAGATTTTGTTTCCCAAAAATCATGAACAATGGTCAGTTTCCGCTCCGAGATTCACATCCCTTCAATTGGTATCAGAGGCAGGTTGATGTTTTGATTTTTTTGGAGCAAAATCGGTGTTCTTGGTGGGTGTTTTCCCATTTTCGAAATATGGGTTTGAGGGTTGGAAATTTCCCGATTTTTGGAATTTATATAGCTTTGTTCTTCTTGATTCGATCATGTAAGGGCCCGGTGTTTTGGGCATTGAGTTTCTGTATTGATTCTGTAAGTCCGGGTCGTTTGAAAATCATTCGTAGCGTCGGATTGGGCAAAAAGTTGCAGAAAATAGAGAAGAAGACAAAGCAGACCGCGCAGACAGCGCCATGGAGCTATGCAGTAGCGCCGTGGCGCTGCCCGTAGGCGGCGAGGCGCTGTCYCTGGTGTTTTTCGACGTGCTTCCGTGGCTCCGGTTCACGGTTCGAGGGCGGTTGCAGTCGTTTTCTATTTTTTTTGTACTATTTTGTTTTCTTAGGGTGCCAAAAACCGGTCCAACTTCGCTATTTAATTATTTTCTGCATTATGAATTTATATTTTAATTAAAAGCATATTGCATATTGTATGCCACATAGTTTTAAAATCCCACCATAGGTTACATGCATAATATGTATGTTTGATATACAGTATGTATGTATTATCATGCATCATATAGTTATAAATGTTATAATGTATGAATGCATGTTTTATTTTCATGATTGTTGTATTAATTAGATGGAAATAAAGTTGCATTGAACATGACATTACTTTCTTTAATATAATTGTTATATTGATGTATGCTTACAATGCATGATTATAGTTTTAATTTCTTAAATTTTATAAGAGTTATAAAATGTGGTAGATCGAAATTAAAATCTATAATAAAGAATTGCATGCAAATATAAGGTCTATGTTAATTAATTTTAAAGGGGTTTAAAATTAATTAGACCTTAGGTTATATCTTCTAATATGATTAGGGGGTAGTCTTTTTATTTTGTTTTAACTAGGTTTAAAATGAAATGATAAAAGACTAAATATAAAATATTGCCTATAAGAGAACCCTGTCTAAGGACGGTTCTGTCTAGGTTGAAGTACTTAAGTTGACCGTAACGGAACACCTCTACCTGGGAACCGACCTGGGGGTTGAATTAGTCAATATTTTATATACATGCATTAATGTCGTTGGTTTATTAAAATGTTTAATGGACTAAAACATTTATGTACAACTACCAATATAATAGTTATATTAGGCCGACTAAAAATTCACTTAGTTAATTTCACTTAGCCGGGATTTATCTAAGTAATATACCCTAGTCTTAGAATACTAAGTGGGAGCAAAAGAGAATACGTAATATACATCGTATATATTTGATATACAAAGTATATATAACATATTTTTCTCTATCTCTCACGTTCTCCTTTATATTCACACTGGGAGTTCCATGCTCGACCTCGTGTCGCCATGGGCACGACCTCCCTACAGAAGGTGTTTGCATGGTTCAATATCGAGGTGAATGGAGATAATATTCATAGTAAGTTGGAGAAGGACGTGTGACACATCCTGCGGTCTCCGCCATTGGTTTGCACTGTGAGGTTTCATACATGACCTGCGTGTCGTCCTGGAGCGACCATCCCTACGGAGGGTTCATTGTATGGAATCAAAACCAAGACAAACTCCAGAAATGGATAAGAGTCTCTTAGGTTTTGCTCCAATATTTTCCTTCCCTACAGCGGGATTATTGGGGCAGATATCTGAGGTCCGAAAATGATGGGTCACACTTACGGGGAGTTGTTAAGTTAGTTAGCAATTTCCTGATCAAATAAACGATGACTAAAGTTTATAGGAATAAGAGTTAGTCTGGTGTAAAATTTAGTTGAGAAAAAATGGTGATCTACGAAAATTTCCATGTTTTATGACATTTTATAATTGTCAAGAAAAATAAAATTATTTCAACTATCCCATGAGAGTTACCTAGACCATTTTGAGAATCTATGACATACAAAAAGTGTCACAAATTTAGCGCGTTTCATTTCAGTCGGAAAAACTACAGCTTTATGGATGATATTAATTATTTCCGGAATCTCCGATCGTATCGGATATAGATTTATGATTAACAGTTTCCCTATATACTTCATGAAATAAGTAGAAAATGGTATTTGGTATAGTGGTCTGCTTCTCCTGCGTAATTGTGCCCTTCTTCTTCGGTCCCGAGTTTGAGTCTAGTGGATTTCAATTATTTTTTTTAACCCTCTATTATTATATTTTTACAAAAAAATTACTTTAATTATTTTTTCCATTTAAAATAAATAATATGTATTTATTTTGTATCCACATTTTCTTGCAAAAATTTAATTCATGAAAATTAAGATATGATGATGAACATAAAATAATATCAGTTAATTCTAGTTTCACCAAACATTTCATAAATAAAATATTCATATTTAAATTATACCCTGATTTTTTTTTTTGGAATGAAAGGTAGTCAACTTAACGAAGGCTTAAGAATTAATTTGGGTTTAAATTAGAACTAGTTACGTTCATGAACCTTTAAATTTTTTATAACATAAAATTTTGAATTTTAGATTAGAAATTTTTTAATTAAATCTTTGTTTGAAAAAAAAATTGTTAGATTTTTGCCCAAATTTTTAAGAATATTAGTAGAAACTTTTTTTTTTTTTAAGAAAATGGAAACAAGTCCTAATTTTTAGAATATTAATAGAAACTTTATAAAGTCTTTAAAATGGAAATTATCTATTTTACTAAATTATCTATTTATTTTGTGGTTTTTCCAGAGTTCTTTTTGTGTTCTAGGAATGTTATGTGATTTATATACATGATTTATTGAGATTCAATCGGCCCGATACGTTTAAAATATGATGAACATACAACACACAAAATCTTGATTAGAATGCAATACTTTCTCTTAATCTTTATTGATTTCTTTAACTTGATTATATTTTTCATTTTAGTTAAAAAGCACATTTGGTCCTCTAATTTCAATGAATTAGTGATTTAGTCTATGAAATTTAATTTGTAACAATGTAGTCAATATACTTTCAAATCGATAACTTTCTCAAATTCAACTCTAGTATCTAGTATTCATGTAGTTTAAAATTTGTAATAATATAGGGCTCGTTTATTAATATTTCCATTTCTTGTTTCTCGTTTCCAATTTTCTTAAGAAATCTAAGTATTTTTCAACTAACTTCGTCTCTTGTTTCACATTTTTTGGGAACATTTTCACAATTGTATAGAAATTTTGGAAACAACTAAAACTAGTTTCTCCTTCCTGATTTCCATTTCCAATTTGTTCTAAAACATAAATAAAAAAGATTGTTTTATCATACTTGAATTTTTAGAGGTTGGAACCATAGAATACATTTTTCTACATTAAAAATAAAAAAACAGAAACAAGAAACAGGAACGTTACCAAACGAGCCCATAGTCCTCCGTAAAAATATAATATTTTTTTGGAAATGGCCAATTTATATTTTTAAAGGAAAATACGGTATTATGGAAGAATAGCCGAGAGTTTTAGATCAAACTTTGAGTTTAAATTTTACTATAGGTTAATTAAAAGTAAAAAATTATAGGTTTCTCTTTCCCTTCACCTCTCATCGCCACACGTGCACCATGATTTTTCACCTTCAATCATCGGCAGACCATCATTAGGGCAACCCTTGGATACCACACCATTGGAGGGCGCATCCCTTCGTCTTTTCTTCCGTTGCAAACCGCTCAACTTGTGAGCGAGGCTGCAATCGACGGACTGATTCGAGGTGGAGGCAGCGATTCTTCGAGTCCTGCACCAGCGACCCGACGACCCGCTGATTCGAGGTGGAGGCGGCTAAAATCTTCCTGTACATTTCGATTCTCTCTCTTTAGGGTGGTTGTAGTCGAGTTGCCATTGTAGGAAACGAACATGTTAAGTGGTCCAACGCTCAAAAAATGCAGTGGTCGTAGCCTATTGAGTATTATATAAAGCATCATTGCCATGATCACTTAGTCGTATAGTACAATAGCAATATAACTACAAAGGTTCTCTATGGCGGACTGAGAATCTTGTGGCTTCAACTCTCCATGCCTTCACTCTCAAACTTTGCCTCATTATTTTCTTCCCTCTTGTTCATCTTCATCCTAAAACCCTTGCGTCAGGCTCCCCTTGTTGTTGAGAATCTTTGTATGTTTCAATTTAAACTTTAATATTAGTATTCTAATTATGCCCACTACATGTTTGATGATTTGCTTGAGAGAAAACTAATTGATTCTTTTTTGTGATGAAGGCAAGGGTGTGTTGCCGGGACTGTTAATATTGGGGTTGAACGATGGCTGCTAATGGTCAGCGTTCTTACAATTTAGAATTTTTGGCCCGTGAATAAGAGCTTGACCATAGACCAGTGGACTTTCAATATTCTTAGCAACATCTGCACTCTGGTAGTTCAATTTTTCATTGCATTTTATTAGTTATTTAATTTATATTACTTAAAGTGATGGTTTACTTTTAATTTTCCCCCTCCAAAACTCCTCCTTGTTTTTATGTGTTTTCTTGCTCTCATGCACTCGAGTAGGTGATAGATTTGTAGTGTAATTCAAGGTGTATTATTGATAGTTGTTTATTTATGATAGATGAGTTGTGTTGATGCAGAAATTTGAGCCTTCTGAGGTTCTGCCAAATTCGCACCAATCTTCTGTAATAAAGGGATCGACAAGACCTGCAAAATAGAATAGCATTAAAGACCGGTGTGGCTCTTGCCACACAGGCTCCGATGCTTAAGTGAGAATCAAAGTAGTTGAGTATGAAGTGTAGAGTGTTGTCAGCATACCTTTTAGGGTTTGGCTTACTTCCCTATTTATAGGAGTTGAATCTTGATCCCTCTAGGAATTGTGGAATTCGAATCCTGATATTATCTGAATATGGGAGAATCTTGAGGCAATCAGGATAAAGGGAATTCGAATTGTAGAAAATAGGGATTTTCTCATCCATAACAATAGCCCCCACTCTCAAAGTTGAAGATTGTCAAAGTTCTACTTTGAAAGTATTTTGTCGTTCTTGGGTTGACTATTTTTGTGGAATAACCTCTTTTTGGTCGTTGTTGATTGTCGTCTTAATTAGGCTGACTTTCCTAGCTCCCATTCTTTTTTGTTGTAGTTGGCTACCATCAAGTCTCTTAGCATTGAGAGTACTTGTCATTGTCAGTTGTCGCTTTTTATGGGCTGGCTGTTATAGTCCCATTTTCTTTTGTTGTAGTTGGCTGCAATCGAGTCCCTTAATGTTGAGAGTATTTGTCGTTATCGGTTGTTGTTTTTATGGGTTGGCCTGTTATAGTCTCCATACCCTTTTGTCATACCCTTTTGTCACAGTTTTGTAGTCAAGTCTCTTGGTTTACTCTTGGGTTTCCAACCTACTTGGCTTTCGCCAATGGTTTTATTCCCTGAGTCCAGTCGATACCATTGTCGATTATCGTTTAATGGGCTGGCTGTCATAACTCCCATTCTCTTTTGTTGTAGTTGGCTGCAATTAAGTCTCTCAGGCATTGCTATACGGTTAGTTTTTACCGTTAGATTTTGGCCTTGGGATCTAACTTCCAACAGAGCCAGTGGTACTTCATTTGGGTTTCTAACCTATTTGGCTTTTGCCCATGTTTTATACCTTAGGGTTTACTCTCGAGTTTCTAACTCATTTGGCTTTTGCCAATGACTTTTGTACCTTGAGTTTAGTCGGCACCCTTGGGTTTCTAAGATATTTGGCTTCTACCGATTTTTTACCCCAAGTTAAATCAACATCTTCGAGTTTCTAACCTATTTGGCTTTCGCCAATGGTTTTATACCCTAGGTTTCATTGATTGGTTAGGCTTGCCTGCTTTTTGTTTTAATCTTGCTAGGCTTGTACGCATGCCTTTTTCAGCACCTTGGGATTCTTTTCCCTAGTTTTACTGATTGGCTTTTAGCTTATCGGCCTGCTTCTAGGTCTGTCCCTGTTCGAGTTCCTTGACCAGCTGTTGATTAACTTACTCGTGCCCCCACTTGAGGAGGTTTTGTTTAGAGTATCAAACAAAATTTTCTCAAGTATAGAACATATGAAATAATTAATTTAAATCAAACGAAATTATCACAAATATTGCGTAAAAAAAGCACACATCATGCTTAAATAAATTTTACAATAAATAAATAAACAACATGAATGCATCACCATAATAAAACATATTGGAAAATCACACATCATGCTTAAATAAAATTGAAAATAAATAAATAAAAGATAGGCTTAGTTTTTTTTTTAACGATTCACCATCTTCAAGCCTTGTCATTCTCTTTTATCCCCATTTGTTGGGTTTTGGTTAGCTTTGATACGGCCATAAACCTTTTCTTTTCAGAAGATGTCGAGAGGGGACGAGTATACAGATTTGTAGATCACCGAAAAATTGCTAGTAGAAAGAAATCACCATTGAATAATTGTTGCCACTGCCATTCATTGTCGAAAATTATCGAATAATTGTTGCCATTTTCATTTGTAATCGATAATGCGGGGATCTATCGAGGGTGCCCGTTGTCGGGTCTAGATCTATCACCGGTGGAGGAGAGGAGTTCGTGCCATCTACTAATTCGCACCGTCACAGCTACTCAAAGGAAATGTCTTCATCGGATCTTGGTGTTTCTCGATTGCTGGTATTGTCACCATGTCTCATCGATCTTCATCGGTCTAGGAGGGTTGCTGCACTATAAATGTCATGAATCTACTCAGACAGTCGCAGATCTGGTGTGGAACGTCGTGTTTGGCCGCACTGTGGCGGGCCATTGAAGCTGTAGGGACTTTGGGCACGCCATGGAAGTAGGGATCCGCAGCTTCGAGTTCGTTGGAGAAAGAACAACATCGTCGCCTAAGAACATCGTTGCTTGGTGAAGGAGCTTACTGTTCGTAGCTCACACGCTGCCACCGATGCTGGGTGTTGCTAGAGGACGTTCATCATATTTTTATCCATGTCGAATTTTGTAAGTGTGTCGCATTGATACGATCTTCGTAGCTTGAGTACTTTTTCTGTTTGAATAACGTTTCTTCCACTTTTGTCGCTTGAACACTACTACTTATGTTGTTTGGACATTGTTTCTATCGTCCCCACAGATGGCGCCAATTGTTGATGCAGAAATTTGGGTCTTCTGGGATTTCGCCAAATTCGCACCAATTTTCTATAATAAAGGGATCGACAAGACCTGCAAAATAGAATAGCATTAAAGACTGATGTGGCTCTTGCCACACAGGCTCCGATGCTTAAGTGAGAATCAGAGTAGTTGAGTATGGAGTGTAGAGTGTTGTGAGCATACCTTTAAGGTTTGACTTGCTTCCTTATTTATAGGAGTTGAATCTTGATTCCTCCAGGGATTGTGGAATTCGAATCCTAATATTATTTGAATTGGGGAGAATCTTGAGGCAATCAAGATAAGAGGAATTCGAATTGTAGAAAATAGGGATTTTCTCATCCATAACAAGTTGCCGCTTAGAATGTTTTTCATTTCTATATATAGATATACTTAAAGTGATCAATTGTTTGAGGATATCTTAAGAGTTTTGAAGCGGGTGGGATAATCTTTATTCACAAGATGTCACCATTCTTGCAGTTGAGAAAGATGAGGTAATTAATGAATAGCAAATTATTTTTTACATTTTAAATATTGATTACATAGAGATATTACTAGTACTTTCACCTATTCACCTATCTTGACCTTAATCATCAGTAGGTTGACCATAATACTATAATGATTCTATTGCCAATTATTATCAAATAGCAACCTTGGGAGTCCTCTACGTTATGATTTATTAAGTTCGAACTCTTTGTTGTGTTCACTGGTAACAAAATAATTGTTCCTTATGGGTCCCAAGACAACTTTTGTAAAATAGTTTACCTCTCCTTCATTAGCTTCTTTTATCCTTGAAGGTATTTTACTATTGTCAACATTATTACCCCCTTAATTTGCAGAGTTGTCAAAGTCAAATAATTTTCTTATCATTGAGGCCAATGGTGGTTGAAACAGCATTTAGAGTGAATATGTTGACCATGTTCACTCATTTAGATGCTCTATTATTTGAATGATTAGATAATTATGGATACTTTATTATTTGAATGGTAAATAATTGATGTAAACACGTAAGTTGCATTGTTCTAATGTTCCTTATCTAACGTTACATGAAAGATTTATACTTATTGTTGTACTAGAACATCGATCATGATTTCTGAAAAGCATTTTGTTGGTAACCACATGTAGGAGTTGGAGATTGTGTTTCGTGGAAGATTTGTTCAAACACTTTTGCTTGATCTCCTTGTTATGAAATTGAGTTATTGTTGGGGTCTATTGAGGTATGATTCTCGGTCATTAGTTATCCCTCGTGTTCTTCATTCGATTACAAATTAGTACGTCTCATAAAGAAGTTGCATTGTTTTAATTTTCCCTAGTTTATGTTACATGAGAGATTTGTATTTATAGTTAAACTGGAACATGTATTATGATTTCAGAAAAGCATGCAAATTAGAGTGAGCTTTTTTTAATTGTTTAGTTTATTATGTTGAAGGAGTAACTTGTGGGTATCAATATTTTGAGAAAGGAAGACGTTGAAGAAATGATTTTCGAGTTGGTTCAACGAGTACTAGTATAATATCTTATCCAACACCCCTGCGCAATTGTCATACATTATATTTGATATTTTCGTACAGTGAGAGAAAGTTGTATAATCGTTGTGGCTATACTTAGTTGAAGTTAGTATTTTCAATATAATATCTTATCTCAAACATGAATCCACCTCCCCCCTACCTGCATCAAATTAGTATTTCTCGTACATATGTTGAACTGAAAGAATATACTTAGTTATGAATTTATTTTTCTAGTTTTGCTTAAACGATTTGTTCTTATGATTTATAAACAACATGTTGGTTATAGTACAAGTATTCATTCTAGACAAACCAATGCATACGTTCATATTAATGTTTTCTTAATTGTTTATTTTGAATATGTTGTTGTAGCTTGTGAGAGCGAGGTTTCGAGAAATAAGGATGTTGAAAAAATTTTGGTGTACCATCGACGTGTATGTGGTATAAACTCTGAATCCATAGAATTATAATATGTTAGCTACATACTATAATTTGACCTCTCCACAATTACTATGTTATGGATGAATATTTTACATTATTTCAATGCTTAGGTATTGTGAGAAGCGCTATGGAGAATTTTGATTCGAAGAATGTGACTCTTTGACCATTTTTTGTTGGGTTAGCAGGAACTTCATGTTTTATGTACTACTAGAATAGTTTGTTTATGTACGGGATTGATGTACATTTAAATGTAGTTTGTAATTATATTATGTATGAACACTTCGTTTATGTATATATGACTTATTTGTTTGCATTTCTTTATATATATGCCCTTGTATGACGGGAAACAACTTCTTTAAAAAATATTTCATGACAAATTTACTCAATTACAGAAAAAATATCATTGTTTCAATAGTTATGACAATTAAATGAGTACTATAGACATTTATAAATGTCAACAAAATATGTTTCGTGACAATGAAAGACTGAAATTAGCCGAGATCCCCTTCGTTCTGGAGTTCAGGACTTATTTTCTATGGATGCGAATGAAATCCATTTAGCCAATGTTTTGTCCGGGTTCACTGAAGAAATGATTATTTAAAAATTGTCATTGTCGAACTTCTCTTGATTACTCAGAACTTTTATCTTAAATAAATTTTGATACGAATATTGTCATGGTTAAAAGTTTTGTGATGGTTATAAAAGTAAATTAGAAAAACATAAATTGTCACTATACCAACTTTCGTGATATTTAAAACATGTCATTATTAAATGTACCATGACAGTTTTAAGTTGTCGTTATATATATTGTCATGACTGTTTACATCATGTCAACATTAAATGTTCCATGATATTGTTAAACTGTCGTTACACATACTCGTGATGTTTATTAAATGTCATCAAAATAGTTGTTTTGACAATTATAAACTGTCAGAAATATGTTTTTTTATGACTGAAGAGCAAAATCTTTGCTTCATTTGGTGACAATTATGAACTATCATCAAATAAGTTATTTGTGACATTTTAAAATTGTGGTGGATGATTATTTCGTGATAAACTATAACAATCCTTTTAATTGCATTAATGACAATTTTTAAAAACTGTAACCTTCTTCATTTCCTTGATGTCTTAATCCATGACAGTTGTTAACTGTCACGAATTAAGTTAATGACAATTTTTAATTGTCACGGAAGACCAGTTTTGTAGTAGTGGATTCTTGATCATACCAGGTCGAAACTGACTAAGACAACCAAAATGTAAGATGTCCTTTCTACCCTCGAAGTCAAAACTTGCATTTCATTAAACTCACTCAAAATGCGTTTGGCGCTTTCTATCCACATAATGGAAAAATGTGAGTTTCTCTCATGTTTGACCATAATTAATCTCATTTTATCTCATGATACCCCAATCTGCATTTTATCCAGAATTATTAAGCTTTTATCCCTCTTTAGCAATATATAAACACTTTTAATAAAATATGAGAGGAGAAGGGTTGTTTTTGTATTCAAACATGCCAAGAAAATAAGTTTTTTGCGGTAAAAAGTCAAACTCATCATCCCCATTACAGAGTCTTTGTCGAGTTTGCGATTGTGCGTCTGCATGACTTAAATTTCATTCACACTTTCACTTCCTTTGTATGTGGAGCTATCTACGGAGTTTGTATACACAAAGTCACTGACCATGTAATTCGACAAAAATGATAGGGCACACTGTACGTGAGGAATTTCTATGGAGAGATTCTCGAAATAAAATGAACTTGTATTGTATTTATGTATGTAGTGTTACGATATCTAATGTATGATCCTCTGATGCTTTCTCTCGGATGTAAACTTTGATTTGAGGGCTGATGAGCTTGTTCTCGAATCAAAGAGGTTCGCGTCTTTAACTTCTAGCTTGTTGAAGAGTATTTGAAGTCTTTGGTTTTGAGTTTTGTTGAAGTAATGGCTATGCAGCTTGATGAAGTTTTCGACTTGCTTATCGAAATTCATAGCTTGATGAAGTTCGTAGTTTTATGAAGTCTTTGCCTCGTTGCTTGACGAAGAAAGTATTCAATTCTTGAATTCTCGTAGTATTTAATTATTCAAGTCTTCAATTATGTTCAACTCTAGATGCTTCACTTAACTCTAAATGATTGTAGACGATTCTGAATGTTTTGATAGTTCTGAAATTCCAATTCTCTTCAAATGAGATGTGACCCTCCTTATTTATAGAGTTCTGGTAGGTATTAATTTAAGACGTGTAATTTTATGATTGGTTCTAAATGTAATTTTAAATTTGTGATGTGATATTTACTTATTTGTCAAAATTTATCATTTAACAAAAGTCTATTTTTCGAGATTTACGCACGTATATGTGTTGTGGATCTCGAAAAAGTAATATGTGACATTTAACCAAACATAGAGGTAATTCATAATTCTGATTAATTTTAATTTGCATATTTGTTTTAGCAAGAGTTTATGATATGTTTTGCTCGAATAATTAAAATATTAATTTTGGTCAAGAATTTTGATTTTCGACATTTGGAAGCAAACAATTTTGGCCCAACTTTTTTTTTCCTTTTATCTTGGTCAAATTTCTGTCCATAATTCGGAGTAGATTTTTTTGCCAATTTTATTTGATTTGGACCAAAAAGTAGCAAAAAATAAAAATTATCTACATTTGCGTGGTAAAATTTCTACTCTAAAACTTAAATTTGAGAATAGAAAATTTAAATATAAGTCAGCTTCATCATTGAGCCCGAGGCCTAAAGGTCGGCCCAGGCCCAGCCCAAGCTCGATCCAAGGTCAACGTTTAATAGGCTTGATCCAATCCAGCGCTTCCATTAATTGGATTGGATATGGATATTCATTTTTTAACTTGAGTTAGCCCGTTTGAGCCGTATTTGGATTGGCCCGTAGGATCGGTCCAAAAGCCTGATCCAATATTTATTAATATTTATATTATATAATATTAATATATTATTTTATTATTTATATATTATAAAAAATAAATAATACATAGGCAATTTATTAGGCTGACACATGGAGGAAGTTTGGTTTCCAACCCAATTGAATAGGAACATCTTCCGAAAGAAACTCTATAGCTTCCAATTATCTTTTTTAAATATTTGTTTTGAAAAATACAAAAGATTTGAAACATTTCAACTCCATATTTTAAAATTTAAAATTTAAAATTATTTTAAACATATCTAATATTTAGGTTGTAATTTTTTTAAATTTTTTTAATACAAAATTTTCTATAAATATGAACCTGATTTCGGGAAATTGAGATTTATGACCCCTCCAATAATTCATTTTGGATTAATGACTCCCTTTTGAAAAAAATTAGTTTGTGACCCCACTCTTCTTATTTTTTTACCCCTTTCATAATTTTTAAATATGAAATTACTATAATACCCTCATATTTCAAAATCAACAATCTCTCCCTTCTCATTATAAAAAAACAAAATTTTTTTTTTCAATCTTTATTCCTTCCACAAATCTCTCACAATAATCCATTACAAACTTAAAAAAATATAACTTTTAAACTTGAAAAATCAATTACGAATAGAAAAAGTCTAACTCAAATAGTTAATTAAAATTTTAATATGGAAAAAATAGATTAAAAAAAAGTTGAAATTACAAAATGTAATATTAGATATTTAATTGTTTAATATGGAAAATCGAATGTACATAATTACGTAATATTTGTCCGAATTTAATTTTAAAAAAAATCAAGATTTCATAAATTTCGGGCAAATATTGCATTAAATGCCCGAAATTTAATTGACAATAAGAGGACTAATAGGAGAGAAGGTAAAAAAAACTAATTTAATTGACAGGGCCTTTCGGACCGGGATGAGCACCTTTCCAGATTTTTTTTATTTTATTTTTGTCTTCCCTCCCCTCTTGGCCCTATTTGTTGTCAATTAAATCTTGGTCATTTAATGCAATACTGGCCCGAAATTTATGAAATCTTCACTTTTTTTTGTAATTAAATCCGGACAAATCTTATGCATTTATTCTTGGATCAATTATCAATATCAACTTCTCTCTAATTCTCAATCTCAATTTCTCTCAAGTTTCAATTCAAAGTATTTAAGTTTTCAATTTTTCTCGTATTTAACCTCTGTTCATCTCAAAATTTTTCAAATCTTCTAATATTCCGTTTCAAGTTAAAAAAAAATTTCATATCTTTCAAACTTGTTTGTTTAACTATTTCCTAAATCTTCTCTCATTTTACAATTTTTTTTAAATGGCTCATAGTCGTAGTCACGAAAATGATCTTCCTCTCACCATTCCAGTAATGATGAAGCTAAATTTATTGAAGGTGTCGACTCACAATCTTGAAGTATAGACGCAACTGTTGCAAGTGTAAGTATGTCTATGATCGAAGTTGTTCAACGAAACACAAGTAAAAGAGCAACATCTTCTGTTTGAGAATATTTTGAAAAGGTAGAAAAAAAATTAGATAACGGAAAAATAGAATTGAGACCAAAGTGTAAAACTTGTGTTAATTTTTCTTGAAAAGATGGTACTAGTCATCTAGGCACATGAGATCTTGTGGTTAAAAATAGAATGTAGACATTGGAAAATATATGCAATTAGGTAAAGATCAGTTAGGTAATTTAACTAATTTTTCTTATAATAAGGAATATGCTATATCTAAATTAGTAGATTACATGATTAGAGCAAAACTTCATTTTAATTTCATAGATAATCATGATTTTACTGGTACCATTCAGATATCTTTTAACCTACAATATGAAGGTTTTTTTGGCTTCTACTACAAAAAGAGATGTTATGAAAAAATTTTGGCCAAAAAAAATGTTTTAAAAAGATATTTTTCTAATTTTAAAGGAAGAATTTGTTTGACATCTGAAATGTGGATTTCTTGTCATCAACAGGGCTATCWTTGTTTAACGGCAGATTATATTTGTTTGGGGATGAAAATACCCTGGACACGTGGAGGGCCCCTATTGGTGCTCCAAGATGACTCGTGAGTCATGCCCAGCTCGGACGGCCGAAACCACCACYACTAGCATTGATAGATGCTAAGTATGGGGGCCGAGRTGAACCTGGCCGACGTCCGACCTACCGGGAAGTTTGGTGGGGGCCGATGC
>NW_019104695.1:321996-334301 GCF_001995035.1 Momordica charantia
GTGGAGGGCCCCTATTGGTGCTCCAAGATGACTCGTGAGTCATGCCCAGCTCGGACGGCCGAAACCACCACTACTAGCATTGATAGATGCTAAGTATGGGGGCCGAGGTGAACCTGGCCGAGGTCCGACCTACCGGGAAGTTTGGTGGGGGCCGATGCGAATTACTGACAGCAGCGTGATTATCGGGCATAATCGTCGGTCCCGAGATTACCGGGCGTAACCGACGATCCCGAGATTACCGAGCGTAACCGTTGCGAGATTAGCTGGACTACCACCCATAAGTAGAGAACTTCACTCCACGATCAGGTACGATGATTTCTGACCTCAAACTAAACTGGGAATCTGACCTATACTGACTTGATCGTCGGAGTGCTCACCTTTTTGTGCAGGTCCGCCCAAGTGTTCAGATCGGTCCGGAGGCCGAGTTCGAGCCGCAATCAGAAATACACTGTTGTGCATATCCTTGCATAAACAATATTGATGTTGATTGGAAATTTTGCAAACAAATTATTTCATTTAAAATGGTTGAGTCTCTTTATACTGGTTATATAATAGGAAATGTCATATTAGAATCTCTCAAAGAATGAAATATCGTTAATAAAGTTTTATCTCTAACTCATGCTAGTAATAAATGATATAGCTACTTCATTTTTAAGTCATTATTTCATATTCCTTGTTGTGCCCATGTATTAAATTTAATAGTTCTCAATTTAGATGTGAATTATATTTTAAATGTTGTAAACAATTAAAAAAAAGAGAAAAAATATTAGAATTGATTTACCTCATAGATGGAATTCAACATTTAAAATGTTGAAAGTGTCAGTAGCATATAAAGATGTTTTAGATTTGTATTGTATTGAATTGCATAATAGTTCTCGTTATGTTAATATTGTACAACTTGCTGAGCTTGATTGGAGATATGCATTAGTTTTTCGAGATTTTTTAAATGTTTTTGATACTTCAACAAAATATTTTTGTTCGGTATAAAAGAAAAGTTTAATAAATATTTTGATGATTTGAATATTACGTTTTTACTTGGAATGTTTTTTGATCCTATATATAAAAATCATTTTTTAATACTTATTTAGATTTATTGTTCGATAGTAATATTGATAAAATTAATGATACTATAAATTCATTTAATTCAAAATTATATGAGATATATGATTTTTGTAAGAAAACGGTAAATAATTCTACTGCCACTGTTGGTGCATCTTCTTCATCTTCATCTAAATATTCAATAAATCTTGATAATTTCTTAACATCACATTTAAATGTTGCCATGATACTTTCTAAAAAGAAGAATATTGATTCTTCAAAAATTTTTGAAGCTCTTGATTTAAAAAATTATATGGATTTACCCACAATATCTATGGATACTATTGGATATAATAACAATTCATGTTTCGACTGCAGCATCAGAATGATCTTTTAGTGCAGGTGGTCGAGTTGTATCAGACACTAGAAGCGGCTTATCATCTTCAACCGTTGAAGCATTAATATGTCTAAAAGATTGGGGTCTAGCTGAGAAGAGAATGCACGAAGAATAAAATATTGAAAAAATGGCTGAAGAAATGGAAAAGTTGAAATCGTCAGTGTTGGAATTTAAGGACAATAGTTCTTTCGAAGAATTATTTTTCTTTTTAAATATTCATTTCCGTTGTACTGATATTATTGTATTTATTTATTTTATTTGAGAAAAATGCACATGATTAGTAAATGAGTAGGTGCCAACATAGTTGTGATGTATCATATTGTAGTTATGCGAGAATTCTCAAAACAAAATATAAATAAACAAATAATAGGAGCATCTATTATATTTTTTTGTCATTATTTTTGTAATTTTGTTTAGATATGTTTATATTAATAAAGTAAAAAGATGTAAATTTATTTTTTAAAAATAAAAAAAWTTTTTTTTTAAAATAAGACGACTTGAACTTATAAAATATGACATTACAGAATTTATTAGTAAGATTATAAAAATAACAAAAATTGTACCAAAAATTATATAAAAACACATATCTAGAATTTAAAAAAAAAAACTTAGTTTGGAACTTATTTAAATTTTAAATTTTAATAATTAAAAATATATTAATATATTGGTCAATCCAAGCCCAATCCAAAGAGCCAATTCAACTTTGGCTCATCGAGTTAGGCCCATGGATTGGGCTATAAGCCTAGGTTTGAGTGGTTGGGCCGATCCAAGCCCGATCGAAACAATACTTGTGGCCCGTAGGACTTAGATCTGGGCCAAGCTTAGATCATTACTTCTTTGGGTTGGGCCGACCCGACCCAACCCCGACCCAGCCCAATGATGAGGCTGAAATATGAGTGATGTAGATGCCTCTCGAAACCTCTGAAAAGTTACTGATGGTCATCAGAGGGTTCTAAAAAGTTTCCAGTGGCCATCAAAGTCATGTATATGTCATTTGAAACCTCTAAAAAACTTGTGAGTGGCCATATGAGTCATATATATGATAAAAATATAATTACTCTATGTTATTGTACAACCTCTTAAACAAGCAATCCATTGTCTTTCAACGGTAAGGATATCTCGCTTTCACACAAGAGACACAAGTTCTTTTCCACGTCATTTTGCGTATTTGTGGTCTGTCCATACTTTCCAGTCCGACGACGTATCGAATAATCCCAAACGACATAAAATAAAAGGGACGGGATGAGGAACTTTCTAATCCTTCTCTAGAATGGAGAATTTTCATACTCCTCCTATTTAAAAGTTGCCACATATCAAATATCTTTATTATTATAAGAAATAAAAAATAGATATATTTTATGTGGGGCCCACATATTTAAAAACAATATTTATTCAATGTATTTTACTCTCTCTTAATTTAATGGTATACATTATCTCTCCTATCTATTACTCTTTATGATTATGTACTTTCTTGGATTTTTTTAATAATTATATTTTAAAAACAAATGACAAAAYTAGTGTAGGTTTCAAAATAATTACAAAAATAGGGTAGATACTCAAAATCGCAGACGATGGCTGCGATTTCATTGTAAATCGCAAATCGCAGCCATCGCCTGCGACTAATGTCAAAATCGCGGTCATTGACCACTTCCCACTAATATCCCTTTGTTTTTTTAATTTTATTTAAAAAATCATAATTTAAGAAAAAGACTTTCATCTTAATTTTCTCCATATTTGGAAAATAGCTTGATGAATTACCTACAACATGATGGACATATTCTTGTAATGCAATAATTTAAAACAAAATAATTATAAAACAAATAAAACCCTAATTATACATATCCCAAAATTTGGATTTTTAAAGCCATATATTTCGCCATGCAAATGACAAAACATATGAGTTTCATGTAATTTATATCTTCACTTTTAGGTTTCTATTAATTTAATAATTTTTTATCGATTTAGTTTATATTAAATTTAAATATTATTTTATAGAACGTACGAAGATGAAACACGATAAGTTAAATGACATTTTAATCGATTTTAATATAATTTTAAACTTTTAGACTTTAAATGACATTTTAATCCAAATTTAAAATAAAAAAACAAAAAATTTAATCACATCTTAATTAAATTTTGCAATATTAATAAAATAACAATATATAAATTAAAATATAAATTAAATTAAATTAAAAAAATAAAAAGGTGAAAGTCGCAGACAATGTACGCAATTTCCGCCTCATCACCTGACACGTCACATATACACATTTGCATGGAAATCGCAGGCATTGTACCCGAGTTTTGACTTTTATTTTGACATAACCTATTTTTGTCAATAGTTTTGAAAACCTAACTTACATTTGAATTTATTTATTTAAAATATATTTATTTTGTAGTTATTTTTAAACTAACATTATTTTTGTAATTTATTTTTAAAATTAGATTATTTTAAATCTTTGTCGGTACTTTCTTTCTTTTTTATTTATTTCTTATTTACATCTTTCATTTCTCTCATTCTTTAACTTTTATTTGCTAATTCTTTATTTCTTCATCTTGTTTCCTTTTTTCCTCTTTCATTGTTTTTTTTACATCTTAATTTTCTTTTCTTTTTTTTTTATTGAAAACAGCAACATCTTTATTAATTCAAAAGTTCACTATGGATAAAATTGACAAAACTACTGTATGTTGGAACCAACTTGGAAAACAGGTGTTGCGAATATCAGAAACACGACAAAAGCCAGCCTTTCCAGCAATTTTCTTATTTTAGTACAATATATATATGCATTTAAATTTATGACTTTTTGATTGGGATATACATCTTAACCAATAAGTTATGGTACGTTTATATTTGATATCCTTACTTTCTTTTGTTAATGTAATTATTATTTCATTTTTTCTCTTTCTTCAAACCAATAAAATTTGTATTCGACTAGTTTTATATCTTATTCTCTATTGTGATTTGTAGATTTCTAAAATAAGAAAGAATGTTTGTTATTTTATTTTGATATTTTTATTTTGTTTGTAATTTTATTTTCAAATAGTTTAATAATTGTTTTTAATTATATTTTATTTGTTACCTATTTTGATATGTTGTTTTTTATTTGTAACTTTCTTTCAAATAAAAACAAAAATTTAAAAAGTAGATACTTCACAATACTTAAAAAGTGATATAAAAAAACTTAAAAAGTAAATTCAACATATAAAAATTCAACATATTTTATTTGTTACCTATTTTATTACACAACTTTTTTTTATAGAATAATAAAATATGATTAATTAATTTACATATATTAAAAAATATGTCATGAACTTATTTGAAAATTCCATTTTATTGAATTAAAAATGAAAAAATTAAACATAACATATCTGAAGATTTATTTCTTCACGTGGGGATGAATGCATTAAAATATTTTATGCATTAAAAAAAAAGAAAAAAGAAATAAAATGATTAGAATTGAATAGATAAAAAGAAAGTAATAAAGAACCACCGAAATTAAAAATAGATTGAAAAGCCATACATAATTTAATGGTGAAATAAAAATAGTTGAAGTTCAAACGTTCTACCGCAAAAATGAAAATTTTCAATTAGAAGGAAGAAAATTAAAGAATGAAAATTGAGAATAAGAAAAGCAGATGTAAATAACAATGAAATGAGAAATAGGTTAAAAAATGAATAAAAATAATAATCACAGGTAAGAGTAATAAATAAGAGAGAAAATGTATACCATTAAATGAAGAGAGAGAAATTAAAAAAATTAAAATAGGTTGAATAAATATTACTTCTAAACTGCGTGGAACCCATATAAAATATATCTTTTTTTATTTTTTATAAGAATAAAGATACTTGATTTGTGACCCTTTTAAATGAAAGGAATATATAAATTTTCTATACAAGGACTAGAAATTTTCTCCGACGAGACGTTGGAATGGCATCCGAGTCGGATCCGCATCAGATGCCATACTCACGTGTCACTTCCAAGCCGAAGCCCATAGTACCTGTTCCTCCCACTTCCCACTTCCCCATGGTTTTGCTCTTCAAAAATCAAAATTTTCTCTCTTTCCCTGTTATTCCATCACTGTAATCTCCGAAGAAATTCTCTGTCTCTCTCAGGTACCTTCCACTTTCTTCATTGTTTGTTTGTTTTCTTTTTCTTCTAATCGTATATCTTTATATATTCCAATCCCTTTTTCCCTTTTTCTTTCCGAACAAGAATCTTTCCGAATCCATGCTACATTGAAGTTTGGTTTTCGTTCAGTGTTGTGCTCCATTTTGGATTTTGCATACAGTGTAGTGGTCGAATCTCGTGAGAACTATCTACAGAAGGGAAATCAATCTCGATTTTATATTTCCATTCGTATTAGGTCTTTGATTTGAAACCATCCTGCTCAAGGGAGCTTCGATCTCACCTCACGCCGACTTCGAATCGATTGTGGCCACTCGAATCGAGGTATGTTCCTCCAATTTGATTGTAGTTATTATTTCTTTTTGTTTGTTTTGCTGTTGAAAGATATTTGGAAGTGATTAGTTCCTGATTATAGTGATTGTTTGCCCCAATTGGATGTTTAGAAGTGAATTAATATTATCTCCGCCTGTTCTTCTTCATCGGAGCCCTGCCATACAAACGATTATAAAAGTGTTACAAAACATAATGCAACAAAAGAACTTCCAAGTAGCTTCAATCTTTTCTCAATACACAAACTGACTCAAGGTCAGCCCATTTGAAGGTTACACGAAAAAGCCAAAAAGGGAATAAATGTGGCTAATAACTATTTTCTCTACAAGCCAAATAAAGCAATGGAAAGTGGTTCTTAGCTTTGTAAATGAGTGAAGAGTACATAAGGTAAGTAAGAGAAATAGGAAAAAAAAATAGCTGCTGTCATGAAGGACAAAAAAGTCAGCACTGCTACAATCTTTCAATGGGAAAGGTTAAGCTGTCAAAGTCAATTTTGGGAGGTTATTTCCCAATCTTTGCCTTTATGTTATGCTAATTTATGGTAAACTAAAGCAATGGATGGGCAATTAAACATACCAATAAAAATGGTACACGGACATGGTTAATGATAGTAACTTTGCTGTCATTAGCAATCAAGGGGAAGCAATTGGCAAAGGACGATTTTGATGGCTGTCCTCTTCACATTGTTGCACAGTTTCAACATCTTCTCCATTTTCTGTGTAGAATGAAGAAAACAAAAAAGAAATAGAAGTAAAAAAGGCATAGGAATCATCTCTCTTTCAATTTGCTGCTACAATAACCAAAAGTTTGATTGATTAATACAGAAAATTTTTATTGGAAATTATCAACAATAGTTAACAATAATTTGAACTTTGAAGTATAAGAACCTTATTAGTCAGTCTACAATCTACTATTGACGGTTAATTAACAACTTATTATTCTTCCTTAGTAGACTGGTTAGATAATTGATTGAAACCTAGATATCTGTTATCAATAGTCAGAAAGTAAAAAAATCAGTAACTTACTTTTGATATTGATAGAATCAATCTCTTGATGAAGTTAAGCAATAATTGGTCATTCTTTGCAATTGAAACCAGCCGATTATTTGCAATCATTAGATGATATCTTATGTTTTCATATGTACTATTCTTTGCCATTTGAGTTAATTAGTAAGTGGCTACTTTAAAATAAAAAATAAATAAAGGACCTTCTTGCAAAAACCTCAAAAGTGACGCCTTATTTAGAAAGCTCTTTCTCTACTTTTTTAACACAGTGATCCCATGTTGGATCACTATCTTTCTCTTTACTGCCTTCTACCATTCTTTTTCTTTGTAGAATAAAAATAAATAGTAAGAATGGTAAAAGAAAAACCTGAAAATATGAGTCCACTTGAGAGTTGAGAGCACCAGATTCTCTATTGTAACAAGTAGCTTTTTGTTTTTGTTTCTGTGATGTGTAGCTTGCTTTCTGTGATGTGTGTTGTATATTAATAAATAAAATAAAACAAATTTGGTTATATTATATAATTTAAAAATGTTAAAACTCTTTTCACCTCCCTCCAGCCCATTGGTACCCAATTTACTTTTAAATTTTATTAAATCCCAGCCAACCTAAATTTCTCTCTCTCTAATCCACACCGTTTGCCTTCTTAGATCTTCCCATCTCACGCCCTAATTTCTTCTGCCGCTTATTCTTCTTCTTCTTCTTCTTTCTTCGTACGTTTTTAACAACATTGTGACTGTTACTGAAATTGTGAAAATAACGTCTCTTGTAGGTGATTTTGCTTGTTTGAAATGGCTTCTTCTGCTCTAATCTCTGATACCGAGGAATGGAAGAACTTGAAGGTACTTGGATAGTGAAGTTGAATTTAAGCTTTGTATGTATTATCATAGTGCTGAATCTTATCTTGTCCGCAGGCTCATGTTGAGGACATTAACAAGACCCATCTACGTGATTTGATGAGTGATGTTGCCCGATGCAAATCCATGATGGTGTATGATGATCATAGCCTTTTTGGTTTCCCTGGATTTTTAGTTTGTATTCATACCATTTTATGATGAATTCATAAGTTAGATTGTTCAATGTAATTATGGTTGTTCTATTTTAATTTGATAAGATATTTTATTGATGATGCTAAGTCTTTGTTACTTTGTTAGTGAGCATGATGGGTTATTGTTGGATTATTCACGACAACGGGCCACCCTTGACACCATTGGAAAGCTATTTAAGTTGGCAGAGGTGGGATTTGCTCATTGTTATTATGGATGGATGGAAATTGTTGTTCTCTAATAACTTTTGGCATCTTGCTCAATTCAGGTGGCCAATCTGAAGGCAAAAATTAACCGGATGTTCAATGGGGAACATGTAAGTGCAGGTTTTCTTTTCATTTCTAATCCATGCAAACAATTTTTTTGAATCAATAGTAATGATCCAGTAGTCATCCATTCTTCAGGAAGCAAATGTTGGCATTGTAATTCATTTGCCTTACTTGTGCATGAAGAGTATATAAGTTCTTCTCTGCCTTGTTCTAGAGTGTCTAAACTTTGTATCATCAATCTTTAACATTGGAAAATAAAAGAAGAATAATTATTCTTTCTATCCTCGTTCTTGTGGCCTTTAGATAAACAGCACCGAAAATAGGGCAGTGCTGCATGTTGCTCTTCGTGCTTCCAGAGATGCAACAATACAGAGTAACGGAAAGAATGTTGTGCCTGATGTTTGGAAAGTTCTTGATAAGATCCAGGAGTTCTCTGAGAGAGTTCGCAATGGTTCTTGGGTAAATCTGTGTTTCTTATTCTTCGGCTCTAATGCACTTTGCACTTCTAACACTTTACAAGTTATGGTAGGTTGGAGCCACAGGAAAACCTCTGAAGGATGTTGTTGCTATTGGCATTGGTGGCAGCTTCTTGGGGCCGCTGTTCGTGCACACTGCACTTCAAACAGGTTTTCAAGATATTTCTTCCCCTCGTATATCTTCATTTTCGTAGTCCATTGACTAGAATCATTTCTTAATTCTTCACTCGTTTAAAAAATGATAAATTCGAAAATAGTCAATTTTGAAAAAAATTTATCTTAGACAAGGAAGCTTTGAAGCATTTTTTTTTTCATGGTATTTACAGATCCAGAGGCTATTAATTCTGCAAAAGGACGTCAGTTACGTTTGTAAGTACTCCTGTGACACTCTCTCTGTCAATGGGACAATATGCAATCTGCTTTAGAGAGCTATAATTTCATCTTGTTGGAAAATTGTAAAAGGAGTTGGAATTTTCAGAAACAACAAAACTATAACTAGTCAATAGATGAATTATTAATATATGAAAAAGGTTTAGATGTAATTTCTAGGTTGAAGCATGTCAATGCAATATATATCTTCAAGAAGATATGCCCCTACTGCACTGGGTTAGTTGAACCAAGATGCAACAATCCTTTTGAATCTCAAACCACCTGCATGTTAAAAAAAAGTAAGTCAAAGTGTTAGGTGGTTTTAGTAACTTTGTAAAATTAACATTAAGTATAAAAGGTCTCTGTAAAGTGTCAATTTTGGGGGAAAAAAGGATAAGTTTGTGATATTAACCGATCATTTTTCATTTTAAAAGTACACTCATGGATACTCTGTTTTATTTGAGTGAAAATCTCTTTTTTCTTTGATCTTCTTCCTCTTTTTCTTTCTTATTTTACTGCTGCTTTGTATTGTATATCATCTTTCTCGATGATATACTTTCTAGTTTCTATGCTCTAAAAGAAATTTCAAAGGACATGTCATTGTCTATGGGCAACAGGAGAAAGTTTGTGATATTAACAGGTCATCCTGCTAATTTTTTTTTGTGATGAGAACATTATTCTATTCATGGTTGGTTGGTCGGTAGGTATGGTAGCATTTTAGGTCCATTTAATAAAGTGGTTGATATGATATTTAAAATTTGTGGTTTTCCAATTTTACTTTTTGGTGATATTGGGAATCCGGCTAAAAGATTTCACCATTTCTATGCTGTTCTTGCAGTCTTGCGAATGTTGACCCAATTGATGTGGCGAGAAATATAACTGGGTTAAACCCTGAAACTACTTTAGGTAGGTTTCTTATTCATTGAACAGTTCATTTTGGCAAGACAATTATTGTTCAAACTTCTACTTTTCATTATTACCTTCTTCATTAGTTAGTTATTTAATATGTTTGCAGTTGTGGTGGTTTCAAAGACTTTTACCACTGCTGAAACTATGTTAAATGCCCGGACACTGAGGGAGTGGATTTCTGCTGCTCTAGGGTTAGTGAAGTCATCTACTACATTATTCTTATGGCTGTTTTGGATTCTTGCTTCATCAGGCGTTGCATGGTATAGTTTTGTGGATAGATTTGAGAGGCTGAGATAGCATTTTTATATCATTTCAACAACTAAGTAGAATATCTCACTCAGTCACACTTGATGATGCGGGATTGGTTTACTTATTCAAATGATTAGTTTTCTTATCATCTATGCTCGATTTGATTTGATTCCCTTGAGTGCCCTTGAATTTTTTGAATTTTGGTAGTCTAAGTTTAGCCAAGACCATGAAATACGTTTTTCCATGATTCAATAGGAAACAGAGGATATTGTATGTGTGTGTATGCATATAGAATCCTGAAATAGGAGGAATTTCCAATGGGAAAACATGCGTACAGATGTTTTTTGGGATAATGTTAAATAAATCGTCCTCAAATGACTATTTTCAAACAATGAGGAACCCATTAATTGATTAAACTTGGGAGTACCGAGAAGAAGCATGGTATTTAACATTAATGGGATCCTCATTCTTTCTTATTAAGACGTAAAAAATTTGGATAGTTCTTGTTATGTGCTTGTTTAATTCTACATCATATATCATGTGGCGATTTCCCATATCTTTGGTTCATATGTTTATAATAAATTATTTAACCATCTTAACACCAAAGATGAGAAATAATAAGTTTGGAGGTATATTTTGTGCCAATTATTCATAAATCACCCATCAATTTTGTCATCTTTTTAGATGGTTTTTTAATTTGATAAATTGAGATATAATTTCTTTTACCTAATTTCATGGGAATATAAAAACAACAATTAGGGAAAGTAATAGTCATGTTTCTAATCCTCGTATCATTATGTCATTTCTCACAGATAAAAACTTGGATCATGACACTTTTTTTTTTAATCTCAGGCCTTCAGCTGTTGCAAAGCATATGGTAGCAGTTAGCACAAACCTTCCGGTATTGTCATTTATCTGATCTTTAGTACTGTTGGATGGGAACCAGAGCACCTCCATGCCCTGTGACCCATTGCATGTTTATTTTTCTTGGACATTTTTTTTGTTGAAGCACTACAGATCTCGGGGATAGATGTTCATGCTGTTCAATTTGTGTGCTTGCTCCTTTCCTGCAATCTTTACTTTAAAAATCTTTGGATTTCACAGCTTGGCTTACTTCAATTTGTGGAAATATTTTGTACGTCCCTCATTGCCACTTTCCAGTTGCTTAGCATACCATGGAGGACATGTTCTAGTTTTAGTTAGTCAAAGTTAAGTGAGAAATGCATTGGGCCACACCAGCTGGCAGCCTTTTGGAGCTTAAGCTTGATGTGAAAAGAAAGTGTGTGCTTCAGTGAGGTGAGACATAATAATATATAAAATATATTAACAATTTAATACTACAAACATGAGTTAAAGAAAAATACCAAACGATGTAAGATTTCTTTAGGAAATTGGGTTTAGTATAGGAATTTTGTCTACTTTATTCCTTGTACTAGAAAAGGAGGGGGGCAAAAGAGAAAAGAAAACAATATGAGGCAAAAATTTGTGGTGTGTGATACAGTGCCGAGAAGTGGTCACTTCACCTCATATGAGGCGAGGCACCCTTGGCATGCCTTTTAAGTTTGTGTTATTTTCCAAAATTCTCCTGCACATTTTCTGCAGTATTCTTGGTTCATGTTTCCGCTGACCCATTTGCTCCTGCTTTAAGTTTAACAATGTATGTTGGTTTTGTTCCTTAAATAAATTTTCATGGCTTCACCACTTCCAGTATAATTACTGGTAGATTTTCTGATGCAGCTTGTAGAGAAGTTTGGTATTGATCCTAATAATGCCTTTGCATTCTGGGACTGGGTTGGTGGACGGTACAGTGGTAAAAATTTCTTGCTCATTCAAAATTCTTCTGTGGTTTCCATGCTTTTGATTGGCAATCTTACGATGAAACAGTTAAAAGTGTGAAGTTTGGTTGCAGTTTGCAGTGCTGTAGGAGTGTTGCCTTTGTCTCTTCAATATGGCTTCTCAGTTGTTGAAAAGTATGGTTCCTTGTTATTCTAAAATATAGTTTTACCTCTTGTTGTATTCAACATGGATAAAATCGTGTTGTTTCTATGGCTGCTTAGAAACTGCACGTGGTTAGAATTGGATTTTGGGGGGGGGGG
>NW_019104695.1:335561-348168 GCF_001995035.1 Momordica charantia
TTAGTTATTGCTATAAATAGACTACTAGTTTATCTAAACTAATTACCTTTGAAAATGTCAGGGACGGGTTATTCCTTGTGATTTTATCGGTGTTGTAAAGTGCCAGCAACCTGTTTACCTAAAAGGTATCTGAACGCTGATTTTAGTTGAGGGAAAACTTCGTTAATGGATGCTGGAAAGAAAGCCAGAATGCTAATTCCTCCCCATTGAGGGTTTCTTCTTGCAATATCCAATTTTCCATTTGTCTTGCAGGCGAGGTCGTGAGCAATCATGATGAGCTCATGTCTAACTTTTTTGCACAGCCAGATGCCCTAGCCTATGGGAAGGTCAGTTTTTACACTACAAGTACTGTGAAAAAACCATTCTTCTATCATGACAATCATATATATTGAAAAAACTCTGGACTAATTTTGTATTTCTCCCTCCCCCATTTCTGGAAATTGAGTGGGAACTCATGACGTTCATCTCTAAATATAACTTGAACATCGACTTTTTTATAGACACCGGAGCAACTGCACAAGGAGAATGTTCCAGAGCATCTTATTTCCCACAAGGTGACACACTTTGATGTTAACTTGTGTTATCTATCCTTTAGAGTGGAATCAACAACCTAACGTATCCCTTTTCTTCAGACATTTTCTGGCAACCGGCCTTCTCTTAGCATTCTTCTCCCATCATTGAATGCTTACAACATTGGTCAAGTATGCCATCTGATATACTTTTTACTTTATTTTGGAAAATACCCTCTTTCGAAGTTTGTCCATTCAACTTACTCGTACTTTTGATGCGACAACTGATTATATTTAATCCCCAGTTGCTGGCGATCTACGAGCATAGGATTGCTGTAGAAGGTTTTGTTTGGGGCATCAATTCTTTTGACCAGTGGGGAGTTGAATTGGGGAAGGTATATGCTTTTCCTAACGTGTTCATGTTTTTTTTCCTTGAGCTGCCAAGTCCAGCAATACTAAATATATTTCATGTGTGAATGCAGTCACTTGCTACCCAGGTCCGTAAGCAACTTAACGCATCCCGAACAAAGGGAGGATCAATTGAAGGCTTTAATTTCAGTACAACAACATTGTTGAAGAGATATCTAGAGGTATGATTATCCCAACAAAGTGTTGAATTTTACTGTTGATGCTTGTAAATTAAGCACTTGAATGCTCTGCTCTGCATCTAGAGGCTTTTATGATTTTTTTGGCTCATCTTGTTTTGCAGGCAAGTTCGGATGTTCCATCTGATCTTCCTACTCTTCTACCCAGAATTTAACCTGCAGCTGGCCAAGAATTTTGATGTCGAATAACATAAACCGATTATGTATTTTGCTTAAGTTTATGCTGAGAGTGACTATTTCTTTCCCGAGAAAATCTTCGACATTGTGCAGTGGGTACAATTGCAGTGCTGCCCCCTCTTTTGTCATGCTGAGGAACAGTTGCATTTTCCAGGCATTTGAAATGAAAATAAATTGTTGAAAGATATGCATTTCTACACTTCATTTCTTAGATCAGCATTTGGTATTGGTGGGTTTCTGATTCGTTCTACGTGGAAATCTAATCTAGACCAGAGATTGAATCGGAAATGGATGAAAATCAAGTAATTCAGGACTTGTTTGATAACCATTTTAGTTTTTGGTTTTTGATTTTTCTTGTTTTTGGTTTTTGGTTTTCTGTTTTTAAAAAACAAAAAGAACTATATATGTTTGATTACTATTTTTTGTTTTTTGTTTTTAAAAAACAGAAAACCAAAACCAAAACATGTTCGGTAATCATTTTTTGTTTTTTGTTTTTAAAAAGTTAGAAAATTGAAAATACATATTAGAGAGAGAAAATTTTATGTAGAGTAGAGATGACAATGATGTGGGTGCGAGTGAGGATGCTCTTCCCCATTTTCGTACTCATGAAAATTTTTAGTCTCCGTCTCCACCTTGTTCTTGGGTTCGAGAGATGTTCTCAAGAAAAATTATCGAAAATTATTGGTTTTATAATTGTTTTTAAGTATTTTTAGAATTTAAGTATAAAAAAGTGTAATAAATATAGATTAATTATTTAAAAAATGGAATTGGGGACGGGGATGGGGTCGGGACATGCATTTCCTATTTACTGGACCCGACCTTGTGGAAATTTTTGTCTTTCCCCTAATGTAAAGACATGAAAATACAAGTTTAGAGAAAAATTACAGTGGAAACAAATTTAGAGATAACATGATTCAAAATATAATAAAAGATTAAATTTTAGAGAGAAAAGTTAGGAAAAATATTAGAGAAATGAAACTTGTCTGTTAGAAAAAAAATACAAATTTGGGGAGAGACAAATAATAATAAATATTCAAAATATGAAAATTTTAGAGAGAAAAAGAAAGTTTGTAGAGAGAAATTTAGAAATAAAAAAATTCTAGAGGGAGAAATAAATTTTTTAGAGATAAATATGAGAGAAAAAAAAAGTTGAGTATTAGAAGAAAAATCAGATTTTGAAAAACAAAAATCTGTTTTTGAAAACTACTTTTTTTTGTTATTTGAAATTTACATAAAATTTCAAAATGGTTTTTGAAAAAATAAAAAATAAAAATTTGAATTGGTTATCAAACAACTTTATTTTTGAAAAACTAAAAACCGAAAATCAAAAACCAAAAACAAAATGGTTATCAAACGGGCCCTCGGTGATTGAAGTAGCAGATGCAAAACGAAGTTCTAACTAATATATGATAATTATATGTGTAGATAGGGGTCATTTTAATTTTATTTGATATTTGTTGTGTTGTATTTGTTATATGTCACTAAAATTACAAAAAATATAAAAATAACAAAGACTAAAATAATAATCCATTCGAAATTGAAATTATGAATTTGGAAGAGAATTTAATTTTAAAAGATAAAATATCCCATTTAATTTCTCTCCATATTCCCTCATCCATAATTTTCTCCCACTTCCTTTTCTTTTTCTCACTCCCAATTATACCTTACTTCTTCCTCATTCTCAACCATATCTCTCCTCTCTCACATTTTCCTTGTTTCCAACTAGTTTTCTTCCTCCCTCTCCAATCTTCTTCTTCACATTTTCCCGCTCTCCATTTTTTCTCCCATCAACCCTCCCACACATTCTCTCACAAAATGGGAGAAGAAATACACAGGGGAGGAATGTAAGTAAATTTCTCTGGAATATCCCAATCTTCTCTACAAAAATCTCCATTTTTTTAGTTGAGTGTATCATCTCCAAAACCTCTGGTTCTCTCCAAAATCTCTATCTCATCACCTCTCACAAAATAATCTCCATGTCTAAAAATTATTTTGAAATGGCCTCAAATCAAACCAACATCTACATAAAAGTTTGAAATTATCTTCCAGGTTATTTTATTTATTTGTCATTATTATTTTAAATTAAAATGGGAGAGAAGGTCATTTTGTTGCACTTTTTTGTTTGGATATATATTCTGTTGCCTGTCCTGTGTTTTGAGATTTACTGCCTCTTCATCCTTTGGGAAATTAAATCAATTTGAATGTAATATCATTTAATTATAACTATTAGATGGCATGGAGTATCTAATTTATTTTCAAGCTACTCATTATTTTGTAGGATTTAAATTTATGATGTTATGCAGTTGTATATACATATTTTTATATTTCTTACATCCACTGGAAATTCCATGCGTCTAAGCAAAATAAAAATAGAAAATCAAGTGCATTTTTTTTTCTAAAATTTCAAAATAAATATTTAATTTCCAAGGTTGAGTAGTGTTCTCTTTATGAATTTTTGTTAAAATCTCATAAATACATGAAATTCCTCTCAAAAATTAATTTTTACAAAATTCTGAAACCAATTTCTTGAAACAACATAAACCAAATTTGAGAATTAGTAGTGTTCTTTGTGGGTTTTCTTAAAATTCATAAATACATAAAATTCTCGTGCAAATAAAAATATAAAAATTTCCATAATTTTGAAAAAAAGTAGTGTTATCTTTCTGGATTTTATAAATTTCATAAATACATGAAATTTCCGTTTTAAAATAAATTTCAATAATTGAAAGTAAAATTTTCATTAAACAATTAAAAATGAAATTAAAGTCACTCACAATTTTTTTAAACAAATAAATTGGAGATTGAGTATTTTTTTAAAAGTATTTATTAAATTTCTTAAATACATGAAATTTCTGTCAAAATAAAATTTCATATTTGAAATGACATTTATGCCTCTATTGTAATTAATTCATATTTTATTTCTAAAATGTAGATTAATAAACCTGAGACATTTTAAAATAAAATAATATAATTTTTTGTAGACCTTTAATAATTTAATAAATTGGATAATAAGAATAAAATACTGGTAACCGTTTCGGCGCTCTGCGTTCATGATACTGGGGTGGGCTTCCTTGATATTAAGGTGGCAAAGCGGTCGGGAATTGGCTGAGGAAGAGGAAGAACCTGAACTTTTATTATCTCTAGCTGTTGGAAYAGGGGCGGTTGAAGAAAGTCGTTTGGAGATTCAAACGCCCGCCCTGATCAATGCGAAATTGATCGAGATGGGATCATGATTTTCTTGGAAATGCGTAAGTAAGAGGAGATGGGAGTAAGCGGGCGTTCTATATACTATGAAAAACCTTTTGMATTTCTTTCATTTTATAGAAACTTGTGATGCACTTCTATAACCTTTCTAGTGAAGTTCACTCCTTTGGTATTGAAACAACTMTGATTTTAGCAGCAGAAATTGTTGTAGGGTGCAAACACCTTCCCTACACACAAATGACCCCCGAACTGATTTGCATAGACCAATTTACTTTTCTTCTAATTGGATGATCAATCACACCCTTAACATGATTGGTGGCGACTCCAAAAATATTTTATTTTAAGAGATCCTTAAAAGAGGGCGTCGGCCAGCGACAATATGTTCAACAAAAATAAGCCTCTTCGACCCCACAAAGATCAAAGTTTGATTGAAATGAAATGCAAAATGGGAAAGCGAACCGGAAATTCTCCATTCCCAAGAAGCTAGAGATGTCTCAAACTCTTGTAGAGCCAAAGCTGTCTTTGCCTCTGGCAGTCGAATCCAAATCCTCGACCTCCAGCACCTTTGGCGTCACTATTTTCTCAAGAATCACTCCCATGGGACCGTTGTAATTAGCATCTATCGTACCTGCACCAACATCGATTGCATGCTTCAAAGTCAAGCCCGATTACGTAACCCCTCCTAGTACGATGTGGTTCGAAGACAAAACAAACAGAAGCTGGTATGTGACGCCTAAGTAGAGAGAAGGGGTACATGGATGTACCGGTACTACATCTGAAATGAGAGGCATCTTGAGATCATAGAAGCATGGTTCAAAAAAGCTTTAAAAAATTGATAGTTGCTACCTATATTAACAAGATGCACTTTTTTTAGTGGCTCAATCATAAGAACTTCAAAGTGAAGCAAGCTTGGCTTGGGGCAATCTTCGATTAGGTGACCTCCTAGTTGATTTACTAGGAAGCATGTGAGTGAGGAAAAAACATGCTCAAATGACTCGTAATAGTTTGTAGAGATAGTCTTCACTCTTCTAAGTACTCAGAAAAAAATGATGGCACAGCTAGGTCGCAAGGGATGAATGCTGGAACAATTAGGACCAAATTCGGATTCCAAATCCTGGTTCGAATCCTGAGCTTGAGGTGTTACACAATGGCTGCAAAATCGCCAAATGCGCTATGTATCAGTTGAATAAAGTTTGTGATATGGAAGATAGATGTGTAAATAAAGGAAGAAATACCAATCTGAGCATAAGTTCCCGTCTGTTCATGGAAGTAACCGAGTCTCTAATGGATCACCTGGAAAGGTAGTAACCAGCGAAGCGCGATGGCAGCATGGCTTTCTTAGATAGCTTCTTTACTCTAAGTAGCATCGAGGAATTGTTGATTTTCTCTAATTTGCTGTTCTCATAAGCAAGCTTTGGGACCTTGGGTGACAGTTCATTGACTTAAGAGTTGCAGTTTTGCTCCACTAATGTTACGACAATGCTGTTAATGGAGGGGAGCAAATCCTCTGTGTCTCCTTCTTGGTATTGAATTGGTTGGGCCTTTAATGGGTTTGGATTTGTGGTTTAGGTTGTTTTTATTCATGGGAGATAATGTCTTGGAATGGCTGTTTTAGAAACTTATTTACACAAATGTCTAAAATTTTCAAATTTTACACTTTTAGATTTTTGCACGTAGKATTTTATTTTAATTTCGATTTTACCCTTATTTATTGCATTTGCATTTATTATGGTTATTTGTTTTTTTTAAATATAAAATATTTAATTCCATAAATTATTATCATAATCCTTTAATTATTGTGGGCCCATACTAATTTTCAACACAAATCTCTTAATTCACCCCTTCAAAACCTTAATTTACTCCTTCAAAAAAAATGATTTTCCCTTAATTCACTTCGTGCTTAATCAAGAACAATTCAAAATCACATAACATCTTTTAAAGTCTCAATAAACATATATCTGCATATTCAAAATCACAGTATATATCTACTTATATATCCGCATATATATATATTCAAAATCACTATAGTATATGTCGCAACGTCATCGCGACGCGGAGCGGCCGACGTCATCCCCTGGTCTCTTTCGAGATAAGGGTTTGGAGTCGCCACCAATCATCTACGAGGTGTGATTGGTCACCTAAAAATAAAAACAAGGTCTGCGAAAACAGATTGTTGGTTCGGGAGTCGACTGAGCGTAGGGAAGGTGTTAGCACCCTACCACACCCGTTCGAAAACGGTACATCTTGTCAAAAATTATCCTATTATTTTATTTGGTCCAAAGAAAAATGTTTTTATTTTATTTTAAATGTCTCATATTATATTAATTTACATTTTGTAATAAAATATGAATTAATAGGTATGAACGCCATTAGGAAAATTAAGCACCTCGAGAATACTGGAAGGTTCCAATTCCCGTCTCGAGAATACTGGAAGGTTCCAATTCCCGTCATTAGAGTTTTTTAAATAATTATTTAGCAAAAAAAATAACAAATAAGAAAAATGAGTGTTGACACTCAACATCTCACCAATGTGCCACCACTTTGAGCTATTAGCTATGTAAAATGAGGAGGCATTCAAAGGCTCAAACTTGAGCACATATATTAAAAACCAAACATCTTACCACCATGCCAATATCATAAGATGTAAACATAGTATTCTTTTACAAGAACAAAGCTTTTTAATTTATTTTTTAAAACTAAAAAAAAAAGAATTTTTTTAAATTAAAAAATATATATAAAAATAACTTTTTATTTATTTCAAATTTAAAGGGATTCTTTAAAAGAAATATTTTTATTTCAAAATTTAACAAAATAAATCAAATTTACTTAAAACAAATTTATTCGTTGAGATTCTTTTCAACAACTATAATTAACAAACTTATTTTAAAAGATTTTACCTTTATTTATTTTCCTAAAACTTGAATTTTATCGCTTTCTTAAAAATATTTTTTTCATTTAAACTTAGTTTTTACTAATTCAAAGAAATTTATTTTAAATTTATTTACAAAATCTTTACTCTTTTTAAAAAGAAATTTACTTTAATAAAATGTTATTTTAAAACAAATTCATTTAACCTTTTATTTATTTTGCATTAAAAAAACATGGCTTAAAACAAAATATTTCCTTTTTAAAATTAACTTTTATTTACCAAAAATAAAAAAACTATTTTTGTAAAAAAAGAAAATCATTTTATCAAAATCATTTACTATTTTTGAAAAACGTATTTAAAAAGTATTACTTTAAACCTTTTTGTTTTTTAAGAAAACTTTAACAGTATCAGATTATACTGTCTACCAGTAACAATTTGTTAATCTTGTTTTCGTCGGGTTTTGCTTGGTTGTGGAGGTCATCGAGGCTTCGCGTGGGTTGATCGTGTATGCTCGTCGATCCTGCGGGATGAGTTACTGGAGTTTATTGTAGAGAGAGAAATAAGGAGTGGTGAGAGGTAGAAGATGAAGAAAAAGGTGACCCTTTTTTAAGGGAGGAATAAAACTAAATTTTTCTAAGGGTCTAGTACTTTCCTTTCTCTGTTGTGTATTCTCTGTGTCTCTATATATTCTTTAAATGGGTGTTTTTTATTCATATTATTGTAAATGAAACTTATTTTAAAAATATTGTAGTTTAATTAAAAATATTAAAAGTATCGTAGGTTTTGAAACTTTTTTTTAAAATATTGTTGTTTTAAAAAACTGAAAACATGGTCGTCTCTCGAAGAGACGACCATGCCACGTGGCGCCCTAAATTTTTTTAAATTTTGAACATGATCGTCTCTTGAAGAGACGACCACCCCTTTTTTTTTATTTTAAACATCCATCAAACGCTCCCAGGCCAACTCCGCCACCTCGACAGCTTCCACCTCCACCATATTCACACCCACCACCAAACCCCTTCCATTCTCAAAGTCGAGCTCAAGTATTTCATCATCTCCATTCTCGATGATCCGATTGTCAGCAGGGTTTTCGCCGAGGCCGGATTTGGGAGCTGCCATATCAAATTGACCATAATGCACCCTCCTCTCTCCCACCAGCCCTCACGATTCTCTCGCTCCCGTTGCCCCTCGATTTTCCTTTGCAACCTCGCCGATTCCGACCCCTCTCACCGCAATTTCACTTTCCCCTTCTCCAGCGGCGGCGACGACGACGCCAATTCCAGGCGAATCGCCGAGGTTTTAACCAAGAAAACTGCGAGAAAGCCTTTGCTAATCAGCGTCTACGCGGCCGATGCGCTCCGGAGCTTTACCGATTGCGTGTAGGGATGCAAATCGGACGTGCTTCCGACAGAGATTACTGGGTTGCGTGTAATCTGCATCGGGAAGGAGATTTCTGAATTTGTAATCGGGAATGGGAGCAGGGAGAAGATGGAGTTGAAATTTGAGGAGGTATTTGGGATGGTTCAGAGCTGCTCCGGGCCTGGTATGGTTGTGAATTATGGGGAATTGAGTAGTTTGGTCAGTGAAGAAGAAGAAAAGGAAAAATGAGATGAAGTTAGTAATGGTCTGAGTTTTGTGGTATCTCAACTGACGGATTAAAAAAAAAAGAAGAGGTGGTCGTCTCTTGAAGAGACGATCACGTTCAAAATTTTAAAAAAATTTACGTTGGCGCCACGTGAAGAGACGACCATGTTTTCAGTTTTTTAAAATAACAATATTTTTAAAATAAGTTTCATTTACAATAATATTAATAAAAAAGCCCTCTTTTAAATACACAAAAAAAAAATAACAGTAACATGCGTGAATCAAGTAAAACAAAAGAGAAAAAAAAGAAGGGAAAACGTAGGGAATGACACTGGTAGAACCTTGACCAAGAAAAAATCGAAGGGAGAAAAAAAAACTGTTAATATCAAATGTTTAAAATAAAATCTTTATTTTTAAATTTATAATTTTATTAATAAAATCAAGATCTTTAAAAGAAACCTTTTTTTTTAATTTAAATTAAAACGTTAGCTTATACACAATAATAGAGTAATCTTTTTTTAATGAAGATATTTTAAAATAATAATAATAAATAAAAAAAATTAGCTGGACCAATAACGATGTCTACAGTATATATCCACATATCACATATATACAAGTTGAATTATAAGATATATCCACTTATATATCCGCATATATACATTCAAAATCACTATAGTATATATCCGCATATATACAAGTTGAGTTGTAAGATATATCCATTTATATATCTGCATATATACATTCAAAATCACTATAGTATATATCCGTATATATACAAGTTGAGTTATAAGATATATTTTAATAAACACATTATAATATATATCCTCRTATATACAATAGTTCACACGAAATCCACAAATTGTTCTTTAATTAAAATTAAAAACAAACCCAAAAGAAAACAAAAAAACTCAAGATTCCTATTTTGCAGTTCGAGGAAGCAATGCAGGGACTCACAGCGTCCGCCATGGCTGCTCGGAAGAGACCTTCAGCAAACCCATCTCCAAAAGAACCTTCTCCCTAAGAAATTGACAACACCCATCACAGCAACCCCTCAATAACTGATGATCCGCCCATTGCGCCACCCAAAATGTCTAAAATTGAAACCTAAATATAGCAGAAATTATCGGAGAATAGGAATCGACCAAATGAAATGCTCTTGCGATGGCGGCCGAAGATGAAATGCTCTGCAACAAAGAAAAGCGGAACCGCCGGAGAGGAAGGGAGACAACAACGAATGTCAGAGAAGAGAAACGAAGGTTTCAGAGGAAGGAAGCCCGATGGTCGAAYGAAGGAAAGAAAATCGAGGGAGAAGAACGGAGGTTTTGAAAATTTGGGGGTTTTGGGATATTTCAATTTTGGAAAGTGTAATTAGCATAATTTAAAGGATTTTTCCTCCAAATTTACCAATTTTATATTTTAATGATTATTTAATATTGAGATAGATCTTATGGATATATTAGTAATTTGTGTTATGGGTACGATCTAATTAGGGATTATTTCAACACAAAAGTGTAAATTCTATAATTTTCCATTCTTTTGCGTAATTATGATTCCTAAATAGACCATCTATGTACTAATCCCAATTCATGGTTTAGGAAGTGTTTGGGAGTGATTGTAGAATTAGTGATTTTTGTTGGATCGGTATACCAACCTTGGAGAGGGGTGAATAGGGTTTACTTAACAAAATGTAAATTTTTTAATAAATAGGCCAATTTAAAAAAAAATAATACACTTGTTTAGATATGCAATTTTAACAAAGTAAGATAAAATAAATTCTAAGGCAAACAAGAGAAATTTAAAGCAAACAATAAAATTCTAAAATTAATTGCAAAAATAAATAAGAGGGAGGGTTAGAGAAATTTGACACCGGAATTTTTATAGTGATTCAGCACAACTGTCCTACTCCACTTTCCAATAATTGAAATTCTTGTTGGGAATGAAGTCAAAAGAATTGTTTTCTCCTTAAAATCAGTTTCTATTAAATTTAGAATTTACTATTTTTAAACTGTATTAAAATTAGTTTTACTAATTTTAACCTTACTTTTATTTTTTTCTAGGTAATTGTAGTATTTGTTCCAACTCCCAGCTACGGGTGCACGTGTCTCAGAGTTGCTGTGCTAACCTTGGGGGCGAACGGTTGAATCTCGATTGCACCACGGTTGAGTCGGAATTTCGCTTTCAGGACGGTGGTTTTGTCCATGACACAACATAATTTCAATTCTTATATTCTTGTTTTCCAACCATAAAGTGTGAATTGAAATTTCTAAAATTTTTATATTGTGATGTATGTGATTTATTTCGTGTTAATATATAAATGTATATATATTTTATTTTCCTCATGGAATTGAATAGTACAGGAGAAGGGAGCTATTCACATATGGTTGTGGGTCACAGCACTATTGCGTCAAACAATTTCAGATCTATCCATGTTCGTGATGGTGAAGGTTGTTATTCATGATAGAACCTTGTAGATCTTGACAAAACGCCATAGATCTGGAAGATACACGCTACTACCAAGTTTAAAGATGACGATATAGTGGTTACTGATGTCCATTATGATGTTCATAGATCTGGACCGAACGATAGTGCTGGTGGATCTATTGGTTGGTCGATCTGTCGCATGCGTTCGTGTGCCACAACTACCGACGCATGGTCTGAGTTCACCAGCAGCCCCACTCCCTCCCGTTGCAGATCTGATAGGACTATTGCAGAAGTTGAGTCAGAATACCTAGTGCCGGTGATGTTCCGATCTGCCCGTCGTTCACGACCGTGGTCTGAAGGCTCGCTAGAAACGCCGGATTACGAGCGCAATTTCAGAATGTTCGATCTGCAGATCGAAACGCCAAATCGAGCCGTAGGTTTGCTCGCCAGTGGTTCGCACATCTGTTTGCCACCGCTCGTGGGACCAGAACATCAATCTACTCATGGCTGCGACAACCAACGTTCGCGAATCCTCAACAGTCGTTCCTGTTTGAATCTAGTCAAATCTGTGTCGTGCCGCCATCCATGTTCAGATCGGTCGGATCTGGGTGTCGTGCCGCAACTGTTCGAGACGCCAGAGGAAGCCATCGTGTCGCGCTAGCTGTTCGTCTTGCCAGAGGCGCGTGGGTCAGGCCGGCCATCGAGGTGAAATTTATATAGATTAAGTTATGAGCATAACGAGTTTTGAAGCTTTATGTTTGTGAGGACTTAGCAATTTTTTATTCCATTGTGCATGAGCTTAGTAATAAAGCAAGTTTTCTTGTTATAATGTGAGGTGAATTGTGTTATAATTTTGCTAAGCACACAAATATCATTTCGTTTTAATATGTAAGAGTGATTTAGTCTGTTTGGGGAAGGGAATACCCTGGACACGTGGAGGACCCCCATTGGTGCTCCAAGATGGCTCATGAGTCATCCCAGCTCGGATAGCCGAGATGGCTGCCACCAACGCCGACGAAAGCTAAGTATGAGGGCCGAGGTGAACCTGGCCCAGGTCCGACCTACCAGAGAGCTCGGTAGGGGCCGATGTGAGCAACTGTCTGCGGCGTGATTATCGGGCGTAACCGTCGGTCCCGAGATCACCGGGTGTAACCGACGGTCCCGAGATTACCGAATGTAACCGTCGCGAGATTAGCGGGACCACCACCCATAAGTAGAGGATCTCACTCCCCGATCAG
>NW_019104696.1:8730-29275 GCF_001995035.1 Momordica charantia
AACGTTGTTGCATTTTCAATGAATTGTGATAGAGTTTGTGTGAATCTTTTTTAGACTTTGTGAGAGTAAGTTTTGTGAATTTGAAAGTTGTTTTTCAAGAGTTTTTGTTAACTTTTAATGCTTACTTTGAGTTCATGCATATGCAAAGCTTAGAATAACGTTATTAAGTGTTTTTTGATAACGTTGTTGAATTTTAAGTGAATTGTGATAGAATTTGTGTGAATGTTTTTTAGACTTGGTGAGAGTAAGTTTAGTGAATTTTGAAAGTTGTTTTCATGAGTTTTTCTTAACTTTTAATGTTTACTTTGAGTTCATGCATATGAAGTGAGAATAACATTTTGAGTTCATACATGTGCAAAGCTTGAATGTTTAGTTTGACATGTGGAATGAATTAGAATTGAAAGTTTGTTTGAATGGAAGTGGTGAGTTAACTTGTGGAAGTGTTTGTTAACATAAGTTTATTTGTTATTTATTTTTTTAGGTTCGTTCAATTTCTGTATCGAAAGCTTCTGAAAAGTTGATTATCTCTCGTGAAAACTTTGATGATATGAGACATTTGAATGTTTAAGTTTTTTATTTTGAGACTTCTTATAATATGTTATTTAATTTTAGTTTGTATGGACTTCTTGTACTTTTTGTAACACTAATTTTTATATAATAGTATAATGTTGGGTGTGTTGCCCTAAACTCGTAGTTTGTATTTTTGTAAAAACAAATTTCTATTTAATAAAGTTTTATTCAATAAATTTGTTGTTGAATCATAGCTTTGCATTGTCCAAAATCCAATAAACTAAACATCCAAGGTTATTTATAATGTAATCGGGACAGTATATATACTGGGTATATAGTTGATATACGAGGTATATATTTGATATACCCCTGATATATGAATGGATAATGTCCCGTGAATAACCAAAGGGTCTATAGTATATGGATAAGCTGGGTACCTTATCCTGGAACCACTATGGATACGGCCCACCCTGTAAAGGTTACAGACGACTCGATCCAGGTCGTTACATGCGAGTGGGGGTATCCTATACAATGAGTTTGTATAAGATCGGACCACGAAATAGGCAATCTTTAGATGTAACACCGTTAACTAATAGGTTGCTATTTCTTAAGATGACCAGGCAACTCATTCTCAATCCTGAGTGCGTTATGGACTCCTGCTTGTGAGGGCTCATCCTTTGATCTATATGGGTGAGAGTGGCCCGAGTCGCCGACTCAACATTCCTACCATTTTGAGGACGAGACCGAATGGGGAGCTGGGAACATAACTTCACAAGATGGGATTCACTCCTCCTCGACTTTAGGGGAGTAGATGAGTGTTCCCTTAAATGCTGACTCTAGGACTTGAACAAGGGGTCCTACCCTCTCATTGGCCAAGAGGGACTTCCGATTATTGGTTGGACCATAACCGGGTTGTTCATTAGAGAAGCAGTGGTGTTTAAGGAGTAAGATGTAACTCAGGGGTAAAACGGTAATTTGACCCAACTTGAGTTACGAGCACTCGTGAAGGATTGACTCGTCTTTAATGGTCGTATATCCGTGGACACGAAAACGTTCTGCAGTGAGAAGAGTGCAGCAGCGGGTCTTTAGTGGAATGACCCGTAGTTAACGAATCTTGATTAACTCGGTCAATGAGCTAACCGATTAATCTTGCATCGTTGGAGMTTCGGATCTGTAGGTCCATTAGGTCCCCTTGCTAGCTCATAATGGATAAAACGAGGATGAAGTTTTTGGAAGAATTTGAATTGTTCAAATTACTTAAGGGATTATATGTATATTGATACATTATAATATATAGTTAATTATAAATTAAAACTATATATTATGAGAGAAATTATTTGAATGAGATTCAAATAAAATTAATATGAATAAGATTCATATTAAAACTATAGGTTAAAAATAATGTGCATAAGATGTACATTAGAACTATAGGTTATACGAGAGAAATGTTATAGAATATGATTTAATTTTTTGTGATAAATAATTAAGTGTCAATTATTTATTTGATTTATATATATATATATATATATATATATATATTAATTATTAATTGGATTAATAATTAATAATTATTTATTAATTAATATGATTAATTAATAAATTAATTTTATATTTTAATTATTATATATATATTATATATATATTAATTATTTATATATAAATGTATATACATATTATTATTAATATTATTAATATTAATAATATTAAACTTCCCTGCAAAATTCCAGGGGAGTGGGAGGTTAATGTCTCACGTCACTGCTTTGGTTTTTGTTTTTTGCAGTTCTGCAAAATACATAGAACTGAAGAAGAACACCCAAGGTGGTTTTCTCTCAATCAAGCTCTTTCTCTCGACCTTTCCCTCTCGTTCCAAAGGATTGCTCCCACCAGCACAATCCCGAGACTCAAGAGGATAGCGAGGAAGACATAGTGGTGGTGTTCGAGGGAAATTCGTTGAAGAAACGTTCTTCAAAGGTAAAGTTTCCTCTGTATTTTTCTATTTTCGAAATTCGATTTTGTATCCGCTTCCGCTCCGGGATTCACATCCCTTCATATAAAATTTTATATGAAATTCAATCTATGGCATTTAGGTTTATTGTTGAGGAGGAGGGAAAAAATAAATTAAAAAAAAAATCGGCGACGAAACCTTCATTTGGTCGCCGAATGTCAGATTTAGCGACCAAAACTGTTTCGTCACCGAAGGTTACCTTCGGAGACCATAACAAATTTGGTCGCCGAAGATACCTTCGACGACCAATATCAGACGTCGCCGAAGATATATCTTCGGCGACGAATACAGATTTGGTGGCTAAAGATGTCTTCAGCGACCAAAATAATTTTTGTCACCGAAGGTTACCTTCGGCGACCAAATGTGTTTTCGTTGTCGAAAGTTACCTTCGGCGACGAAAAACGGAAGTCGTCGCTGAAACCGTCTTGCTACCGGGCAATGGCGACGATACAGACGACGACTTATTTTAGTCGCCAAAGATTTTCGGGAACGAATTTGGACCTTTTAGCGACGAAATTCGTCGTCGCCGAAATCCTGAATTCTCGTAGTGCTAGAGGAAGAGTTGCCATCAAGCAGCTCATCATCATCCAAAAGAAGAACTTCCATCGTTTGATCATATTTCATCCACTATGACAGATGCAACTTAGGTGTTGCCGACCTACATTCCAATGGGGAGGTACTCCCACATGGCATAAGTGCCAAGGTACAATTCAAAACCAAATTTAAAGATATAAACTTATGATTTCGAGGTGCGATTTAATTTGATAAAAGAAATTTCATACCTCTAAACTTTCGAGTTCGAGGTGCAATGTAGTCTTATAAAAGAAAATTTAAACCTCTAAACTTACGAGTTCAAGGTGCGATGTAATTCCATAAAAGAAAATTCAAACCTCTAAACTTACGAGTTCAAGGTGCGATGTAATTTCATAGAAGAAAATTCAAACATCTAAACTTACGAGTTCGAGGTGCGATGTAATTTGATAAGAAAAAATTCAAACCTTTAAACTTACGAGTCCGAGGTGCGACGTACGAAAAATTACGACAAGTTCAAAATGACAAATATGAGATTGAATTCACCCAATACAAAGTAAGCAGCTCCAACTCCTAAGTGCCCAGCTTAGGCCGGATTTTTAAGCTCTTACTCCAACTCCTAAGCGTCCAGCTTAGGCCGAGCTTCTTATCTCTTACTCCAATCTTAAGCGCCCAGCTTAGGCCGAGCTTCTCGGCTCTTACTTCAAACTCCTAAGCGCCCAACTTAAGTCAAGCTTCTTCAAACACCAAACTTAATCAACATGGGAAGTCTAAGCTAACTTTCTCAAAGTTGGCTCAAGTAATGACAATAACACTGTGTTTGACGTCCGACCTACTATATATTGTCCGATGTCCGACATGTGATATACTTCAATCTCAAAAGACGGAAGTCACCACTTAGACAGATTTTCAATCCCAGGAAAAACTTCTCTGCCAGGTCGAACTCGGACCAGCCAGAAAGGGGGCCAATGTTTGGGGGTTGAAAATCATACAGCCACGTGGAGGATAAAGAAATGTCCAACTTTGGAGGTCTTCCTTTTGGTGGCCGACCTAAAGATCTTCATTTTGGTAGCCGATCTGCAGTCGCCGACCTGAAGAGCTCCACTGAGGGCCGACCTGAAGGTCTTGCCTAAAGAGCTCCCTGAGGGCCGACCTGAAGGCCTTGCCTGATGGCTGACCTGAAGGCCTTACCTAATGGCCGACCTGGTCGGATTCCTTGTCGAGTACCTCAACCTATAAATAGAGCACTTCACTCTTCAGTCAGGTATCATATTCTAACTCAGCCTCCATACTAAGGTCGGACTCAAGACTGACTTGAACGTCATAGTGTTTGTTCACTCTTTCAGCTAATTCCTGATACCAGCTCATCCCATTCAGCCGACCTTGACCTTTGAGCTGGTCATCCCTTTCCAAGGATATCCAAGCTCTTCCCACGGTCATACCTGAAGCAGGTCAAGCTCTCCTGACGGTCATACCAGAAGCAGGTCGAGCTCTTCCACGTGGCCGATCTTGACCAGGTCATACCCCGTCACTTTTTTTTGCATAAACACATGTATTTTATAATTAGTTTATTATTAGATGAATTTTAGTTATAATTATAATATAAATTATATTATAAAAGAATTAGAGTTTAGGGTTTAGCATTTTTTTTTGGCAAAGGAATCACACAATAAATATTATGTATGGCATTCTATAGCATTAAATGTGTTGGATTCAATTTTGTTCGACAAGTTTCATCATATATTAATGTAAAATTTATTTCAAAAAAATAATGTAAATAATAATAAAATATGTAAACTAATGTGTTCTAAACTTCACGTGCATCATCTACATCCATCACATAGGCAGTTCGAAGGTTCTCTCTACTATGGAATGAAAGCTTCCCCATGTTTGGCTGGCTTACCCAATATTCCTGGAAGTTTTGTTATTTGGTTCTCTTCTCCGTGTATCCTTTTGTGGCTACAATGGCTTCGAGGATCTGTTAGAGAAGTGGAACAACCTAAAACTGACCTCTAGAGAGGAGGAGATAACTATGGATGTTGATCAAGGGGCATCTGTCCAAACAAGTCATTTGCTTGGCCTCTATCTGGCTGGTAAACTATTAGCCAATCGGGTAATCTCGTGTGAGGTTTTGAAGAAATTCTTTCAACCAATTTGGAAGTTACAGAATAAGGTACAGATTGATTCTATAGGGAGAAATATCTTTCTATTTCGGTTTGTTATGGAGGAGGAATGTAGTAGAGTGCTATAAGCTGGACCTTGGTCTTTTGATAAATCTCTCCTTATTCTACTATAACTGAAGCATGTAACCTTCTGGACCCATTTTTATGATGTACCATTGGATTGTATGAACAGATCCTTGGCAGTCCGTTTGGGAAATGCTATGGGTGATGGGATCGGATCCCACAGCGGAAGAGCTCGAACGCGTGTGCTTCTATATTTTCTTAGAATTACAACAAAGAAAAGTCATATAAGCATGAATAGAAGGAAGTTAGTGATACATTCCATTGAAGACACCTCTTCAATGTAGACACCAACGCCACCACAAAGTCTTCATCGCTATCCTCTGTAAGTTAAGAACTCAGTTTGTGGGACCCGTCTTATAATTGAAAGTGAAACTGAGAAATCGAGAGAGAGATTTTCTCGTTGTTGTTTCAAAAACTCAACCAATAGACGTTCGGATGATCACCAAAATGGTAGGCATATTGAGTCGGCGACTCAAGCCACTCTCACCTATACAAATCAAAGGACGAGCCCTAACAGGCACGAGTCCATAACTCACTCAGGATTGAGATTGAGTTACCTGATCATTCTATTGAAATATTAATCTATTAGCTAACGGTGTTACAGCTAAAGATTAATTATTTCGCGGTCCGGTCATATACAAACTCATTGTATACGATACCCCCACTCGCATGTCTCCACACGAACGACCTGGATCAAGTTATTTGTACCTATTACAAAGTGAGCCGTATGCATAGTGTTACCAGGATAAGGTACCCAACCTTATCCATATACTATAGACCCTTTAGGTTACTACTGGAGCATTATCTACCTGTATATCGAATATACATTGTATAACAAATATATACACTGTATATCAAATATATACGTTGTATATTAAATATATACTGTATATCTGTTATATACTGTTCCAGTTACATCACATAACCTGGGATCTTAGTTTATTGGACTTAAGTTAATGCAATTCTATCAATAACAACTTTATTGAATGAATATTTGTTTTATGTTTACAAACCACGAGTTTAGGACATAAAACCCAACAAACTCCCACTTGAACTAAACTCTAGTGGGGTGTAATGTAAAAGCAACAGTGGATTGTACAATAAGTACAAATACAATAAACTAAGGCATACACTATGCCCTTTACAAGTCTCCCACTTGCCCTATACTATATTGTACATATCCCGTAGGCCTAGACTATCTAGATGGCCCTCGAACACTTTAACCGTAACAACCTTTGTAAACGAATCAACAATGTTATGCTCCAAAGCGATCTTCGTGATGATCACGTCCCTTCGTTGTAATATTTATCCTATTAAGTGATACTTCCTCTTGATGTGCTTGCCTCTTTTGTGACTTCGGGGTTCGTTAGGATTTGCCACTGCACCACTGTTATAAGAATAAAGTGTAATGGACAAAGTCATGTTTCGAACAACTTCCAAATCAGTTAATAATTTTCTAAGCCACACTGTCTCTTTTGCTGTTTCACAGGTGGCAACATATTCGGCCTCTATTGTGGAGTTTGCGATGCATCTTTGTTTGATGCTCTGTCATACTACAACTCCTCCACTAAGAATGAACACTGATCCTAAAGTATATTTCCTCGAATCCTTATCATTTTGAAAATCAGAGTAAGTGTACATGTAAGGATCAAATCCTTAGCGCCATACACAATCATATAGTTCCTCGTTCTCCTAAGATACTTGAGGATACCCTTGACGGCAGTCTAGTGATCATATCCTAGATTGGATTGATACCTACTGCCAATCCCTACTGCATAGCAAATGTCAGGCCTAGTACACAACATGACATACATCAGGCTGCCCACTACTGAAGCATAGGGAATGCGTCTCATATCCTCAACTTCTTGAGGTGTCTTAGGACAATGTTCCTTAGACAGATATATTCCATGTCTGAAAGGTAGTATACCTTTCTTGGAATTCTGAATCGAATATTTGACAAGCATTTTATCGATATGAGTTGCCTGAAACATGACTACCATTTTGTTCTTTCGATTTCAATGATTTGAAACCCGATAACAAACTTAGCGTCTCCCAAATCTTTCATTTGGAATTTAATTGCTAGCCACTTATTAATGTTAGTTAGGAAACATACATCATTGCCAATGAGTAAGATATCATCCACATACAACACCAAGAAAAGCTACCGTGTTGTTGATGATCTTCTTGTATACACAAGCTTCATCAACATTCTGGGCAAAACCATAAGACTTGATTGCAGTATCAAATCTTATATTCCAAGATCGAGATGCTTGTTTTGATCCATAAATGGATCGTTAAGCTTGCAAACCTTTTGCTCTTGACCTTGCTTAATAAACCCTTATAGGTGAGACATATGAATACTCTCTTCAAGATTGTCATTCAGAAAAACAGTCTTGACATCCATTTTCCAAATTTCATAGTCATAAAATGTGGCAATGGACATGAGTATTCTTATAGACTTTAGCATGGCAACCGGGGAGAAGGTTTCCTTATAGTCCACCCCTTCCCTTTGGGTGTAACCCTTTGCCACGAGTCTAGCCTTAAAGGTTTGTACCTTTCATTCGGCGTCTCGTTTTCTCCTATACATCCACTTACAACCTAAAGGTTTGACCCCATCAGGTTGATCTACAAGGTCGCAGACAGAATTGAAGTAGATAGACTCCATTTCAAGGTCCACAGCTTTGATCCATTTGTCCTTATCAACATATCCCATTGCCTTTTTGTATGTCAATGGATCCTCAACGCCATCATCAGGTATGATGACCTGGATTTCTATTAAAGTCATGTAACGACGAGGTTGTGACACAACTCTCCCACTACGTCAAGGCACTCTCAACTTTTGAGATGGATGTGACTGACGTGATGTATTAGCACCATCAACAACTCTTGTTGAAGTGTTAGCTTTATCAACAACTCTTGTTGATGTATTTGTAGCTTCATTGGAAATTACAGTTAACACAACCTTGCTTTGTGGTTTATGATCTTTAATGTGGTCTTCTTCCAATAATGTAGTGTTTATCGATACAAACACTTTGTTTTCTTGCGGATCGAAGAAAAGTCCACGTTTCATTTCCTTGGGGTAACCTACGAATAGGCACACTTTTGAACGAGATTCCAGTTTCTTCGGGTTTTTCACTAACACATGTCCTGGACACCCCCAAATTCTGAAGTGACGTAAACTAGATTTACGTCTCCTTCATAGTTCAAAAGGTGTTTCATAAACACTTTTTGATGGAACCATGTTCAAAATGTATACTGCAGTCTCTACTACATAAGCCCAAAATGAGGCAGGCAATTGAGCATAGCTCAGCATAGATCGAACCATGTCTAACAAGGTTTTATTTCTCCTTTCTGATACACCATTCTGTTGACGTGTACCAGGTGCTGAGAGTTGGGATATAATTCCATGTTCTATTAATAGAATCCTGGAATCTTAAGTCCACATACTCTTCACCCTAATCAGATCGAAGTGTCTTTATCGTCTTACCTAATCGGTTCTCAACTTCAGTCTTGTACTCTTTAAACTTTTCAATTATGTTGCATTAGGTAGAGATATCCATACCTTAAATAATCATCTACGAAAGAGATGAAATAATCATACCATGCCCTGGCTTTAACAATCATCGGACCATAAAGGTCTGAATGTACCAGCTCCAAGGGTTTTTTGGCTCTGTAACATTTTCCAATAAAAGGTCTTTCAGTCATCTTGTCATCAAGACAAGATTCGCATGGAGGTAAGGAGTCATCTTCTAACTTGCTTAGAAGTCCACTCTTAACCAATCTCTCAATCCTATTGAGATTTATGTGACCTAATCTTATTTGTCAGAGATAGGTACTTTCTTTTGGAGAAGTTCTTTGCCTTTTGTGTTGAGTTTTAACATTTTTAAACAACTCTATATTTAAAATCGTTGTAGTTGTGGTTGGTCTTAACACATATAAGTCGTTTTCAAGTTTTGCATCACAAATGTTAACACCATTTCGTGGAAATAACACTTCATTTAATAAAAAGGAAATAGCATAACATTATGGTCCAATAGACAATAAATTGAAATTAAGTTCCTCTTTATTTTAGGAACTACATACACATTATCTAATGATATATATATGTATTCTTGTCTAAAAACAACTTTAGGTCTCCCACTCCGACTACTGAGACGACATCTCCCGTTTCGACTTTGAGAGTCATCTCTCCTGCATGAAGCTATCTCTAGGAACTAATTCCCTGAAAAGAAGAACAGACGTGGTTAGTGGCCCTTGAATCCAATATCTAGGCAGAATCATCATTCTTCACTAAACATGTTTCAAGAACAAGTAAATTATATTTATCTTCTTTTGTTTTATTCTTTTCGGCCAAGTATTTCGGGCAGTTTCTTTTCCAGTGCCCATCCACGTTGCAGTGGAAATATTCCTTTGTCTGCAACTTTGGCCTTGCCCTTCTTGGTAGCAACAGTAGCAGTAGGGTCAGCTTCCTTACCATTGTTCTTTTTCTTCTTGAAAGTCTTACTTCAAGAATAAGAAAGTGTAGATTTGGTTCATGAGGTTGAACCTCGATGGAACCGTTTTGAGGTGACAACTTTTGCCTCAATTTCTTGTCCCATATTTTCATAAGAGACTGAAAATTTTGTAGCTCATTTAAGAGTGTGGTAAGGTTATACTCTATCTTGTTCATCACAGTATTGCTGCGAAACTGTAGGAAACTCTTCGGAAGAGATTCCAAGATAAATCTGACCTGACTCCCCTCGTGTATGACAGTGCTGTTAACTTCAGCCACATTAAAGTGGACCATCAGATTGAGATCATGTTCTCATATTGATGTTCCCTCTTTCATGCGGGAATTGTAAATGAACTTGAGGGCATCGTGTCGGGCTTGAATGGACGGTTGTCCAAACATGTCCTGCAACGAGTTCATGATCTCCCTTGCGGTGACTATACTCTGATGCTTCTTGGCTAGCACATCAAATATGCTTGCCAAGATGTAGACCTTGGCCTTTTCATTGTCCTTGATCCATCTGTCATAGGCATCCCACTTGCTCGGACTGCATTAGACGTGGAAGCCTGAGGACACTCCTCAGTTAAGACGAACCTAAGATCATCTAACTTCACCAATATACCACATATATCTCATATACTTGGTATATTTTACATATACATATAATCCTCTCACTTAGTATTTTACAACTTAGGGTTATTACTTAGGTAAAATAAGGCTAAATGAAATTATCTAAGTTTATTAGGCTGCTCAATATAACTTTTATATTGGATTTGTTTAATACTTAATGTTTTAGTTTATAAAACACTTTAACGAACTAACCACATTCTTGCATGCTGTAAAATATTGACTAATACAACCCCTAAGTAGAGGTGTTCCCTACGGCCAGCTTAAGTACCTCAACCTAGACAGAACCTTCCTTAGACAGGGTTCCCTTATAGGCAATATTTTATACTAACCTTTTATTTCAACGTTTTAAACCTATTTAAAACAAAAATAAAAAGTGACCTAGGATATAATCAACTCTAAACCGCTTTAAAATTAATTATTAAAGACCTAGGGTTTGCATGCAATTCTTGATTATTTAACTTTAATTTATATTCACCAAATTTATAACACTTATAAATTTAAAAAAATTGAAACTATAATCATACATCAATGACATACATAAATATAACATTTATATTACTAAAGTAAAGTCATGCTCAATACAACTTTAATTTCATCTAATTAATACCACACTTATATTAATTACTCATGAAAATAAATCATGATGTCATATATTATAACTATTATATGCATATGATGCATGAACATGCTTAACCTATGGTGGAATTTTAAACTATATGACATACTTTATGCAACATATACAACCAATTAAGTATACATTCAAAATGCATAATAATTAAATAGCAAAATAGACCGATTTTTGGCTTCCTCTAAGAAATGAAACAAAAAAATTAAAAAACAAAAAACAAAAAAAAATTATAAATTTTTTATTTTTTTATAAAACCCGGTGCCTAGGCGCCCAGGCACCCAGATCCAGCACCTAGGCACTGGCCCCACTGCTGCAGGCCCGAGCTCTCGAGTTTCTACACCTCTGGCAGCGCCGAGGCGCTGTCCACCCGGTTTGTTTAGTTTTTCTTCACTTATGTGGTACTCTTTCACAGCAACTACTTGCCATGAACGACACGAACTTACAGACACGATTTACAGGATTAAACACCCAAAACATAAGGCTTTTACATTGATCAAATCAACAGAAAAACTGTAAATCTAATACGAAAAACCAAACACATCTATTTGCAAACCACATACATCAAATGTATAGCAACACCCACCATTATTTTCCTTGTTATTGAAAACAAGGTCGAAAGAAGAACCTGGACTCTGATACCAATTGATGGGATCGGATGCTGTAGCAGAAGCCTGCGAACGCCTGTGCTTCGATCTTGTCTTAGAATTACAACAAAGAAAAGACATATAAGCATGAATAGAAGGAAGTCAGTGATACATACCTTTGAAGACACCTCTTCAATGTAGACACCAACACCACCACAAAGTCTTCCTCGCTATCCTCTGGAAGTTAAGAACTCGATTTGTGGGAACCGTCTTACAGTTGAAAGGGAAACTTAGAAATCGAGAGACAAATTTTCTCATTGTTGTTTCAGAAACACAACTAATCAATGTTCAGACGATCACCAAAAAGATGAGAGAACCTCCCTTTTATAATGGAGGAAAAGTGGTGGGGAAGTCACCACTCACCACCTTCCCACTACCTACCATTAATGGTGGGAAGTGGGAGGTTAATTCTCCCATTATTTCCTTCTTTTTTTATGTAATTTAATTTAATTAATAATTAATTAAATATAATTTAATTAATAATTAATTAAATATAATTTAATTAATTAAAAAAAATCTTAATTAAATTAAATTAAATCAAATTTAATTTAATCAATTTAACATATCTCATTAATTTAATTAAATTAAATGTATATTAATAAACTATATTATAATCAAATTCTAATATCCATCTCTCTCATGGTTTTGAATCCAATTCAAAATCAACTTTATATTATAATGTAAACATACATTATATTATTTGCATCTTACACAATAAACTTTAATTCCCTTTAACAAATTTGAACAATTCAAATTCTTTCCAAGACTAAATATTCTTAACTATCCTTTACGAACTAGCAAGGGGACCTAATGGACCTACAAATTATAATCTCCAACGATATGAGATTAATTGATTAAACTCATTAACCATATTAATCAACATTCCTTAACTGTCGGTCACTCCACTAAAGACCTAGAGTTGCACTCTTCTCACTATAAAATACTTTGTGTCCACATATTTTTACCATTAACGGTATGTCAATCCTCAACGAGTGTTCATAACCACAACTGGGTCAAATTACCGTTTTAACCCTGTGTTACATCTCGTACCTTAAGTATCATTGATCCTATAATGAACAACCCGGTTATGGTCAAAGCAATAACCGGAAGTCCCTCTCGGGCCAGTGAGAGGGTCGGGTCTCTTGTTCAAGTCACAGAGTCAGCACTTAAGAGAACACTCTTCTACTTACCCTAAAGTCGGGAAGGAGTGAATTCCATCTTGTGTAGTTATGTTCCTAGCTCCCCACTCGGTCTCGTCCCTAAAATGGTAGGCATATTGAGTCGGCGACTCGAGCCACTCTCACCTATACAAATCAAAGGACGAGCCCTAACAGGCAGGAGTCCATAACTCACTCAGGATTGAGATTGAGTTACCTGGTCATCCTATTGAAATATTAATCTATTAGCTATCGATGTTACATCTAAAAATTAATTATTCCGTGGTCCGGTCTTATACAAACTTATTCTATAGGACATCCGCACTCGCATGTCTCCACACGAACAACCTGGATCAAGTCATTTGTAACTATTACAAAGTGGGTCATATCCATAGTGTTACCAGGATAAGGTACCCAACCTTATCCATATACTATAGATCCTTTAGGTTACTACTGGAACATTGTCACTTGTATATTGAATATATACTGTATATATATACACTGTATTATCAAATATGTACATGGTATATCAAATATTTACGTTGTAGATTCAATATATACTGTATATCTGTTATATACTGTTCCAGTTACATCAGATAATCTCGGATGTTACTTTATTACACTTTGGTTATTGCGATTCTATCAATAACAACTTTATTGAATGAATATTTGTTTTATGTTTACAAACGACGAGTTTAGGGCAGAAAACCCAATAATGGGTGCCTTCGAAGATGTTGATTGTGATCCTGAGGTCAATGTTGGGGAGAGAGCTTCACAGTTAAGATCCTGTTTGACATTACCATCCTCATTCGGATGGGTGTCAAGATCAACATTGATGTGCCTATTAGAGGATGCTGGATCCCTATATGTTATGAAAGGTTGCCAGAGTTTTATTACCATTGTGGCCTTATTGGACATCTGGTAAAGGATTGTAAGACAGTCTGTGAAGGAGCAGATAAGCTCAAATAGTCCTTTGATTAGTATAGGCCATGGCTAAGGTACCAAGGGTGTGCAAAAGGCAAACAACGGCTGAATCGTCCAGATAATCTTAGTTCGACTAAAGAAGTTGATCGGTCTGAGGAGCAAGGAGGATGAAAGGAAAACAATCCTTTTTTCGGGATAGCAGCGGCATAGATGGTGGCCGAAGTTGCTCAGGAGGCCACGCAGGTTTTGAAAAGTGCATAATTGAAGGATTGCATTAATGAGGCATTTATTCCGAGAATTGATGAGTCGGATGTTATGCAAGGTAATTTTTTAGTGGCGAGTCATTTAAGTAGTTCGGGAGGAAAGAATTTAATGAGAGCTGGTCCTCAAGAGATCATGAAGGGATTTGCCAAGCCAACTGTCGAAGGGGAGCAGGTTCCTAAGTTTCAGAGGGAGTAAGCTAATAGTTCAATTGGGGTGAGCAGTGTGATTGGACCTTCAGCGATTGTTGGGCCTGGTCGATTATAAGCTGGTCATGAGCCCATCTCTAAAATGGCGTATGAGAAGCCCAAATCAGTTAAGAGTTGTAAGAGGTTAGCCTGGGCTCAGAAGTCCTCAAATCCTGTTACTGTTAGTGAGCCTATTCCACTGGTGAAGCGACCAAATGAGACCTTTCTGGAAGGGGAAAACAGTAAGAAGTTGAGGCTTGTGCATGAGATAATAGATCGTGGCAATGTATCAGTTTCCCAAACGACAGTGGATTCAACGTAGTCTTTCTGTTAGCTGTGAAAGTCCTTATCTGGAATGTCTGATGGTTGGGGAACCCGAGGACATTCAGAGATGTAAGTGACACTTTAAGTCACATTAATCCTCATATTTTATTTTTGCTTGAAACAAGATGTTCTTCTAGTACGTTGAATAATTTGAAGCTATGCTTGCATTGTGATGGGTGTTTTGTGGTTGATAGTAATGACCGGAGTGGGGGCCTGTATCTTCTGTGGAAGGATGCTCATGTAACAATTCGATCATATTCTAAGTTCCATATTAATGCTTTGATCAAGGTTGATTCAAAATCGTTTTGATTTTCGGGCATCTATGGGGACCCTAAGTCCCATAAAAGACTTTTGACTTGGAACCTTATCAGACATTTATATAATTGGGATGATTCTGCTTGGCTTATTGAAGGGGACCTAAATGAGATTCTTTGTGCTGATGAGAAGTTTGGTGGTGCAGTTAAGCGTCAAGGTTCCATGGTGAGCTTTCACGAAGTGGTAGATGATTGTCATCTCCAGGATTTTGGGTTATGTGGTATGGATTTTACATGGTGCAACAGGAGAAAGAAGACAAATCGAATAAGTGAAAGACTGGACCGGTTTCAAGGAAATTAAGATTTTTGAAGGCAGTGGCGAGATATTCATGTGATGCATGAAGAGTGGTCTCGGTCGGACCATCAACCCATCATGCTAAGACTTGACGAGGAAGTGAACCGTTATAAGAGGAGAAGGTCGTCATTTAAATTTGAGGCAGTCTCGACCAAATCTACTGAGTAAGAGGCAATTGTGGCGGATATGGCTAACTGGGATGCTAGTAGAAATTCTAGCCGATTAGAGGCTTGTCTCTCAAAGTGTGATCATGTTGGGTGTGTTGCCCTAAACTCGTAGTTTGTATTTATGTAAAAACAAATGGATATTCAATAAATTTATTGTTGAATTCATAGCATTGCATTGTCCAAAATACAATAAACTAAACATCCAAGGTTATTATCATGTAACCGGGACAGTATATATACTAGGTCTATATTTGATATACGAGGTATATATTTGATATACCTCTGATATACGAGGTATATATTTGATATATCCCTGATATACGAGTGGATAATGTCCCGTGAATAACCTAAAGAGTCTATAGTATATGGATAAGGCTGGGTACCTTATCCTGGCAACACTATGGATACGGCTCACTTTGTAAATATTACAGACGACTCGATGCAGGTTGTTCGTATGGAGACATGCAAGTGGGGTTATCCTATACAATGAGTTTGTATAAGATCGGACCGCAAAATAGCCAATCTTTAGATGTAATACCGTTAACTAACAGATTGCTATTTCTTAGGATAACCAGACAACTCATTCTCAATCCTGAGTGAGTTATGGACACATGCCCGTTAGGGCTCGTCTTTTGATCTATATGGGTGAGAGTGGCCCGAAACGCCGACTCAATATTCCTACCATTTTGGGGACGAGACCAAGTGTGGAGCTGGGAACATAACTTCATAAGATGGAATTCACTATTCCCAACATTAGGGAGTAGATGAGTGGTCTCATAATTGCTAACTCCAAGACTTGAACAAGGAGTCCCACCCACTCACTGGCCCGAGCGGGACTTCCGGTTATTAGTCAGACCATAACCGGGTTGTTCATTAGAGGAATAGTGGTATTTAAGGAACAAGATGTAACACAGGGGAAAACGGTAATTTGACCCATCTGTGGTTACGAACACTCGTGAAGGATTGACTTGTCATTAATGGTCGTATATCCATGGACACAAAAACATTCTGCAGTGAGAGGAGTGCAACTGCGGGTCTTTAGTGGAGTGACCCGCAGTTAACGAATGTCGATTAACTCGGTCAATGATTTTGATCGATTAAAATCGTATTGTTGGAGCTTTTGATCTATAGGTCCATTAAAATCATACGGGTAAAACGAGGATCAAGTTTTTTTAAAAATTTGAAATATTCAAATTGCTCAAGGGATTATATGTATAGTGATACATTATAATATATAGTTAATTCTAATTGAAACTATATATTATGAGAGAAATTATTTCAATGAGATTCAAATAAAATAAAATAAATATGAATATGATTCATATTAAAACTATGAGTTAAAAATAATGTGCATAAGATGTACATTACAATTATAGATTATAAAAGAGAAATGCTATAGAATATGATTCTATTTTTATAATAAATAATTAAGGGTTAATTATTCATTTGATTTATATATATGTGTATATATATTAATTAATTATTAATTAGATTAATAATTAATAATTATTTATTAATTAATATGATTAATTATATATATATAAATTAATAATATTATTATATAAATTAAATATATAATTAATATTTAACTCCCCTACAAAATTGTACATGAGTTGGGAGTTAAGTGACGTGGGGGTAACTCCCACGTCATTGTTTTTGTTATTTGGTTTTGCAGTTTTGCAAACATGGTGTGAAACACATAGAACTCCCAAGCATTTCTCTCTATCTCAATCTCTCTCGATTCTCCCTCGAGTTCCAAAATTGAACGCTCCCACAAGCGGAAGCTCGAGACCCAAGAGGATAGCATAGAAGACTCTTTTGGTGGTGTTCGGGTGATGATTAACTTGAAGAATGGTTCTTCAAAGGTAAAGAAATGTTCTTTCCCTTGTGTTTTCATTTTTGCACTTGTTTGATCTTGTTTCTAAAAAATTCATGAACGATGACCCGCTTCCGCTTCGGGATTCACATCCCATTAGGTCGAGCTTTAGGCAGCCGGGGAAGAGATTATAACAGAAGCTTCAAGAAGGAAATTGTCACATCCGAGCACAAATAGCCCAAGTTTATAACAACTAGCCCTTGAGATTTTTAAGTCATCCATAGTTTAGAAAAGGAGTTGGACGAACGGCTCGAATCTGAGGAAATTTATTGGAAGCAATGGTCTCGTGAGAATTGGCTACAATGTGGCGATAGGAATACGAAGTGGTTCCATAAAATAGCTAGTATGCGGAAGCAATCAAATTTGATCCGAGGGGTTGAAATCAACAGAGTGTGGACAGATGAGAAGCGAAGGGTGAAGGTTCAGTTTGTTGAGCATTTCACTCGTATGTTATTTTCCTTGATTCCTTCGGGGGTTGCCATGGATGCAGTGATTCGGTTAGTGCCCCACAGGATTACGGATGCCATGAATTTGACTTTTATAGCTCCTGATACGCGACAACCTAAGTGTATTGAGCTACTCGAGCCACAAGCCACTTGAATCCTGTAACGCCTCAGGATTTTCAACATCCCAACGGGGACCGTTACTAAAAGCCACCTAAAAAGTCCCACTCGTACTAGATAATTAAACCACTAGAAATATAAACTACGACAAATTCTCACCATGCTTCCGCTGCGCTACTCTAATTAATAACAGTTACAAATGCTTGCACGAAACAAACCAAACAACACTAAAGTTCCAACAAAACTAAAATTCTTCTCGGTTAGTAATTTAATAACAAACCAACCTTATACAATCTTTTCACTGAAATCTTCACTAATCATAAGCTATCTACTACACAAAACTAATTTTCTCGAATAGCAGCGAAGCAAAGGTTAACTCAAGTTCAACTTGAACAAATGCATTATCTTGATAAATAACCTCAATAGATCACATCAACACATATTAAGTAGCTAAACAAAATTAATGTTCTCAAAAGAATAGCAAACTGTCAACCCTAAAACATCATTTAAATATGGAACTTAACAATCCAGTTTATTAATCTAATAACATACTCAAGTTACAAACACACAACTATAACTATCCTATCCAAATTGAAACTTAACAATGCAGCGTTAAATGGTCTCTTTAGTCAAGTCTTCTCTTCGCCATCGCTATTCCAAAAGTTAGCTGGATACTTGCAAAACTTGAGGGAGAAAAAGATGGATGAGTACAACCACGGTACTCAGTAAGTAGCCCATACCTGAGGGTAAAAATACAAACAACATGCTTATCACAGAGAGGTGCAAATGATATGTTTATCAATTCATCATGCTTTACATAATAAGAAAACAAACACATATCTAAACATGCATCCTACATGCATATCCACCATCGCAGCTCAACTCACTAGTACTCTTTCTTGTTTCTCCATGGCTTTCTCCTTTGAGTCAAACCGACCCCTGATCTCGCATAGCCAAGGCATCGAGATTCTCTAAACTCACTAGTTCTCTTTCCTTTACCTCCAAAACATACTCCTTCGAGTCGTACCGACCCCTAGCCACGCATAGCCAAGGCATCATCACTTATCTACAACGCTTGGCGTTCGACCCTTGACCACGCATGGCCAAAGCCTTGAGCTGTACATCGATCCTCGACATTTATCGTCAAGGCCTCGACGTGTTAAGAAACCCTTGAGAGTTGGATCTAAGAACCTTGCTAACGAACAAGACCCATAGAACTCAATCCGAAAAACCCCAAAACAAAGTATGGAATTAACCGGAAAAGTTTAAGAACGGATTACCTTGATGATCAATATCAAGAGTAGAGAAAACTTGTTTATAAACTCGCGATTTGAATCACTCCACAAGAGGTATGATCAACACCACTTGAATGATCCTAACCTGCAAATTCTAAAGACACAAGAAATTGCACAAGAAATGGGAGATAAAGCTCTCAACCAAGCTAATGAGAAAACTCACTTTTCATTAAACTTCAAATTGTGTTTACAACAAGACATCTCAAGGCTATATATAGCCATCCTAGCAAGCATATGAAAAGTCTTAAGCACGAAATGAAAAGACATAACTTACAAGAAATGAAAAGGCTTGCAAATGAAAAGACATAACTTACAAGAAATGAAAAGGCTTGCAAATGAAAAGACATAACTTCAATAAATGAAAAGACAAGCAAATGAAAAGGTTAAGAACATGGAGAGTTTAACAAAATAAATTGCAATCCTGTCCATAATGAAGGATGTGAGTGTTTGACTTGGTTTTTGAATTGATTGAGTTGACTTTGACTTGTTTTGATGGAGCTGACTTTGACCTTTTGATCAAGTTGACTTTGACTTGCCTTAAAAACACTTAAAAATGCAGAACTTGCACCAAATTGAAGTGCATAGTTCCAACTTCTTGCACATCTCCCTTTAATTCTCTTGTCGAGTTCAAGAACGCTTGGACATGAAGTAGCCACGCTTGTTGAAGTTTCATAGCTCTCGATCTTGTAATCGGTCCATGAGGCATAACAAAGCAAGTCCATGGTTCGTATCATCCTCCCATCTTTTGAAGGATTCGTCTTTGAAGCGAAGTCATCACCTACATTAAAAGGAGACAAATCAGAAACATTAAGGGTAGCACTCACCCCATACTTACCTGGCAAATCAATCTTATAAGCATTATCATTGATCCGTTCAAGGACTTGAAAAGGACCATCGCCTCGTGGTAGCAACTTAAACTTTTGTTGAGTTGGAAACCGTTCCTTTCGAAAATATACCCAAACCCAATCCCCTGGTTAGAAAACGATGATCTTGCGTCCTTTATTGATGCGGGAAGCAACCTTAGAGTTTTGCTTTTCAATCCTTTCCTTAACGGTGTGCATTTGGTAGTACTGTGGAAAACCCTATTATATGAAATTCAATTAATGGCAAACAATCCTCCCAAGTTTTTATCTATGATTGCTCGAAGCATGGTAACCATTGTCCTATTTACTACCTTAGTTTGTCCATCGGTTTGGGGATGACAAGTAGTAGAATAAACAAGTTTGGTTCCCAACTTTCCCCATAACACACGCTAAAAATGACTTCAAAATTTTACATTGCAGTCACTAACAATAGTTATAGGAATGCCATGTAAACGAACAACTTCCCTAAAGAACAAATCATAAATCAATTTAGCATCATCAATTTTATAGCATGGTATGAAATGTGTCATCTTGCTAAATCTATCAACCACTACAAATATACTATCCCTACCCTTCCGAGTTCGTGGTAAACCAAGGACAAAATCCATAGAAATATCAACCCAAGGAGTAGTAGG
>NW_019104696.1:50461-67477 GCF_001995035.1 Momordica charantia
TTCTTGTAAGTTACAAGTCTTTTCATTTTCTTAAGACTTTTCATATGGCTTGCTAGGATGGCTATATATAGCCTTGAGATGTCTTGTTGTAACACAATTTGAAGTTGAATGAAAAGTGAGTTTTCTCATTAGCTTGGTTGAGAGCTTTATCTCCCATTTCTTGTGCAATTTCTTGTGTCTTTAGAATTTGCATGTTAGGATCATTCAAGCGGTGTTGATCATACCTCTTGTGGAGTGATTCGAATCACGAGTTTAGAAACAAGTTTTCTCTACTCCTGATATTTATCATCAAGGTAATCCGTTCTAAAACTTTTCCTTGGGTTGATTCCATACTTGTTTTCGGGGTTTTTGGGATTGAGTTCTATGGGTCTTGTTCGTTAGCAAGGTTCTTAGATCCAACTCTCAAGGGTTTCTTAACACAGTCCTTCCTATTCACATTCAAAGACTTCTCTAAAATTGACTTTATTGCCCTATTTGATATCTCTGCTAGTCCATTAGTTTGAGGGTGATATGCAGTAGTAATGTTATGGTGAATGTTATACTTTTTCAACAAATTGCTCACTGTCCTATTTAAAAAGTGTGTGCCCTTATAACTAATCAAGCATCTATGTGTACCATATCTAGTGAAAATAAACTTTTGCAAGAAGAGGGAAACTACCTTGGCATCATTGGTAGGGGTGGCCAAAGCCTCAACCCATTTCAAGACATAATCAACAGCCAAGAGAATGTAATTCTTACCGAATGAAGGTGGGAACTGACACATGAAGTCGATGCCCCAAACATCGAAAAGTTCTACTTCAAATATTGGGTTTAAGGGCATCTCATGTTTCCGTGATAAGTTACATGATCTTTGACAGCGGTCACAACCTTGAGCGAATATGTGAGCATCTCGAAATAATGACGGCAGAAATAAATCACTTTGGAGAACCTTCGCTGCAGTTTTACGTCCTGCAAAATGTCCACCATATGGTGAGTTGTTGCACACCTCCAGAATCTCCTTCTATTCATGCTCAGCGACACACCTACGAAGAATATTATCAGGTCCTAGTTTAAACAAGAAAGGTTCATCTCATCTATAAAACCTAACATTATGAAAGAACATCTTTATTTGGTGCTTACTCAAATCATCAGGAATTATATTGCTAACCAGATAGTTCGCATAATCAGCATACGAAGGGACTTCATAAATAGCTAACATATGTTCATCAACAAAATGCTCTTTAATATATCACAACTATCATGCTGCAAGGAAGATTCTAACCTAGACAAATGATATGCTACTTGGTTTTCGTTCCTTTTCTAAGGAGCAAGAGGTAATTACATGAGTAAAGCGGTATTTTGACCTAGTTGTAATTACGAACAACTTGTGAAGGGTCGACTTACCGATGATGGTTATATCAAATGGACATAATATATCTACAGTGAAGAGAGTGCAGCTACGGGCTTTAGTGTAGTGACCCGGTAGTTAACGAATGTTGGTTAACTAGGTTAAAGAGTTTAACCGGTTAATCTCGGATCGTTGGAGCTCATAATCTGTAGGTCCATAAGATCCCCTAGCTAGCTCATATAGGAATAAACTTGGAATATTTTGAAGGAATAATTCGAATCGTACGAATTAGGTTAATCATATGAGATATGATTAAGTAATTGATATATGATATCAATTTGAGAAATTTGGACAAAATATTTAAATAGGATTTAAATATTAAAATTATGAATGTGGATTCATAATCGGAGGCATGGATTTCATCAAACATCGGATTTTGGAAAAAGTCAAATAGTTGACTTTGACCAGAGAAAGTCAAAGGTTGACTAAAGTAGATTAAGATAATGTTTTTAACCAAGTTGGTGGAAAATTCCACTAACTTGTTGAGTGAAACATTTAAATAATCTCAAAAATCCACTTTTTGACACTTAGCCATGCATGCATAAGTGAAATGTGTGTTGTAAGCTTTTGGTGAACTTAGACATGCATTTTGACACTTAGCCATGCCATGCATGAGTGGAATGTGTGTTGTAAGCTTTTGGTGAACTTAGACATGCATTTTGACACTTAGTCATGCCATGCATGAGTGGAATATGTGTTGTAAGCTTTTGGTGAACTTTGACATGCAAGAGTTGCATGTAATTTGCCTATTTAAGAAGGCTTTTGTTCAAACATCAAGATCTCTTGGAACCTTTGGCCATTTGATGTGTTTTCAAAAAGCTTACATAACTCCTTTTAGCTCCACTTTTCTCTAATTTTTTCCTTCTCTAAAAAGAGTCCCACCACTCTATTCCAAGCCTTGAGAATAGCTAGGAAGATCTCTTGGTGGTCCTTCATTGGAGCTATTTGAAGATTTTTGAAAAGCTACAAAGGTTTGTATTTTTCTCTACTTATCTCTAAGCATCATAATGTACGATCATGCATGTTTAATCCTAGGTTGTATTATGCATTTAGATTGTTATTTCGATTCTTGCTCACTTCCGCTGCACATGTATGTATATTATCCATCACTTCCTAGATTCTTACCACCTATCGAGCAAGGGATAGTAAAACTACTTGGATCCTTCCACTTAACAGGCAATGGATTCCCTAGAGCATCACTACTACACTTTGTTAAGGCTACCGTATCATACTCACCTAATTTCTTACGCCTAGATATTACGTCTTTTAAAAACTTGGTGTATTTAGGCATTTGTTCTAGAGCATCTATGAGAGGTATATTAATATGCAACTGTTTTATAATCTCAAAGAACTTCTTAAAATGACTATCCTGATTCTTTTTAATTAACCTTTGGGGGAAATGTGGAGGAATCTTAAAGTTACCTACATGTGGAGTAGTGCAAGACACTACTTGCTTACATTTGTTGTTTTCATTTGAACTTACTGGTTCTTCCTTCTCTTTTGGTGGTGGAGTGGATGCGGCAACAGGTGTAGTTACATCGTCTCCTTCAGCTGGTAGTGATGGTCCTTCCTAACTCAGTCCGCTTCTTGTGATGACTGCCTTACATTGCTCTTTTCCTTCTCGTTTAGTATTTTCCATGTGTCCAAGCAATGTACCTTGCGATCTAGATTTTCGGTCATTCGTTATTTGCCTCACTTGCATCTCCAAGTTTCTTATCGCAGCATTAGTTCTTGTCACGAACTCTTTTGTTGTAGCTTCACTTCTTGTCATGAATTCTTTCATCATGGCCTCAAAACTTGTGTTGCTACCACCTTACTGAGTAGTATTTTGAGTTCTTTGCTGATTTTATTGTTGAGATTGCGACGCCGCTTGAGTTAGAAAACCAAGAGGAGTGTAATTTTGTTTGAATTGTTGAGCGAGTGCTTATGCACCACTACTAGCTCCTCCTTGGTTACTCCAAGAAAAGTTTGAATGGTGCATCCATCCAGGATTGTAGGTGTTGGAATATGAATTGAAATTCCGCTGGGCACCTTGACTTACATAGAAAATAGATGCTGAATTAGCTGGACAATTCTCATACAAGTGGTTATCACCACAATAGACATAAGATATATCTGAAATTTGTAAAACAGGAGAAGGTTCAAGCATCGCCGAAGTGGCGGTTTTAGTTTCCTTCTCCATTGTCAGCTGCTTTAACATATGGTCCATAGTCGCCATTTGGGTTGCATTAAAGCTATTGTGTCCAACTCAAAGACTCCGGCTGATACTTAACCTTGGTCATTAATGTCTGTCATATTGTTTAAGATATTAACGATCTCATTAACAAACTTTTCTAACAACGAGCCATTGGCTGCAGTGTTCAACATCATTCTCGATGAACGATCCAATCCTCTATAGAACTGTTCAATCTGCACACATGTGGGCAATCCATGGCTTGGGCATCTTCTCAGTAACTCCTTAAAACGCTCTCAAGCTTCTTGTATTGCTTCATTATCCTTCAGTCTAAAAGACACAATGTCCTCTCGAAGGTCTGTGTTCCTTGTCAACGTGTGGTACTTTGCCAAAAATTTCTCCTTCAATTCCGCCCACGTGTTGATAGAATTTGGTTCTAGCGCGTTTAGCCAAATCCTTGCATCGTCCCTGAGAGAAAAAGGAAACATTTTTAATCTTAGTGCATCCTCAGAGACACCAGGAAGTTGAAATGCATTAGCTATTTCAATCAAATATTTGATATGGGAGTAAGGATCTTTGTTAGTCAATCCTCCGAACTGGCCCATCGTCTGCAACATCTGAAACATGACTAACTTAAGCCGAACTGTGCGACTTGGGGTGAAGGATTATTTATCCCTGAATTTAAGTTCTGGAACGCATGGGTGACATAGTTCCGCATGGCTACATCTTCGTTATCTGCTAGAAGGATCGAATTAGGCACTTCTTCTGATAGAAGGAGCAGATTAGGCACTTCTTCTGCTCGGTTCACAGGTGGATTTTGTGGATGTGGAGGGTCTTGTGGATTTCTATTCATCTCGATGGTCTCTTCTTAAACTTCTACTGCTTCGACTTCTCTCTTTTTGAGTTTCTCTGTCTTTTCTCAACCTCTACTCACGCCTTATCCTCTTAAAGGTTCCTTCAATCTCTGGATCAAAGGTTAACCAACCAGACCCTGTGCTTATACACAATTCCCTTAAAGGTTAGATAAAACAATTAAGTTCAATGATAGAGGTATGCAACAATCACACATGAAACAATTCACTTGAAAAGAATATGGTTTTGAAAAATAAGTCCCCTGAAACGGTGCCAAAAACTTGTTGGCACTTTCACTACCTTTAAAAATACCACAGACTCGTGCTAGCGCACACGGTCACAAGTAATACTCGGAAGTAATCCAAGGTCGAATCCTGAGGGACTTGTTGCTTTTCAAAATCAAATAATGTCGTGAAATGGTTCAAATATGCAATTGTGGTTTATGAAGAAAATAATGGTGAAATGTTGTTGTTCGGGATTTTAACTAGGAAGTAATTTAATAAAACTCAACCTCTTTGCTTTCTACCTTAGTCTTTAATCAAAACATGGAAAACACACTATGTTGGAGAAATTGAGCTAGGCGCAATTCCWGACTTTTCTTGGGATTCGAGTTATACTCTTTCACTACCGCTTTGGTTGCTGCAGAGGCTAAAGTAACCTACAATCACATGTCTATTTGTGATTACAATCCTAAAGATTATCTATCAACTAGCTTGCATTATGGGTCAGAGGGCCTATGTCTAGGACCATGTTTTATGTGCTTATGCTTAAGTCACATCCCATATTGGTTTCCTATTATTTTACCTAACTCACCTTTCCCAAGGTTGGGCTTTGGTGTATAAATCAAGTTCCCACCGCCTGAATGGAAAAAAGATGTAAAGAGAAGTTTCTAGAAACCAACCCAAAAAAGTGTCAGGCACAATCTGACCAAAATCTCGAGCGTGTTGAAAATCAAATCATTTTGACTAAGTCATTCCACAAAGAGGTTGATAACTAATTTAGAACATAATTAAAGGAAAGTAAATGCACGAAAACCTAAAGAAAGTATTTTTCATTGAATTTAAATGAATAACTAAGTCGTACAATGAGTTCTAGCTTGACCCTCTTCTCTTTCGAGCGTGAGGGGAGTTGAAACTTTCTAAAGAACTTTAAAAGAACATAATGAACAAAGAACGGAAGTAAGAACTTTAATTAAAGTCAATACAAAAGGTAAAAGCGTGAAGAAGAAGGAAATGAACAACTGGAATATTAACATAAACCCTAAAAACGTGTTCTACAGCTAAAGAGCAACTAAAAGAAGATGAAATGAAGCTTGGAAAGGATGGATTTCTGATGGAGGGATGGCTTCCTTTTATGGCACCATAGGTTGGTTGAAACTCCCCTCCATTTTAGGTGGAAAACGGTTAAGATTCATCTAACCACCTCACTTGGACTTGGACTCACGGTTTTGAACATGTGGGAAATGCCCTCCTTGCCCTTCATTAATCAAAACGTGTGTTGTGCCAAAATTTTTTTCAAAATTGCACTAGGCACATTTCTTCCAAAAACAAATTTTTGTTATTTTCATCCAAGTTTGACTGCATTTTTCTCATATTTTTCATAAAGTACCATAGTTTTACTTTTATGCAGAAATAATCTATGCATGTTATACTTTAAGAATATGTGGTCCTTTTTGGCAAATAATAATGGGAAAGGGGTAAAAAAGGTGGTCAAACAGGACTACCGGCACATAGTTCTTCAGAAAAAAGTCAACCCTAACAGTGCTTGAGCGTGTAGGGGTGCTGGCGGCTGGCAACATGCACAAGGGACAGGCGCTGTGAGGTTAGCTGGGCGTTGGCGCGCACAACAGGAGGCATGCTGTGACGTTCTCGCAGGACGTTTGCGTTCTCGATAGGGATGCGCGCGCAAAGGCGTGCACCTAGTGGTGCGTGCGTGCGGGTGGCCTCTCGATAGGCTTGTCCTTGAAATGGGGCCACTCACTTGGCTTATTTTCTTCTCTATGCTTAGAGGAGGAACCACGGAGGACCCATAGATTATTGGATCGAATTCAAGGAACTCATGAAAAGAATGTTTGTACCACCACACTGCCATAGAGCAAATTCAACGAAACTAAATAAGCTCTATCAAGGCACTAAAGGAGTAGAAGACTACTACAAAGAGATGGACATGTTGATGAGCCATTTGCAACTAGAAGAAGATGAGGAGACCACCTTGCCCGATTCTTAGATGGTCTTAATCCGAACATAGCCAACAAGATTGAATTGCAACACTATGAAGACATATAGGAACTTCTACACCTCGACGTCAAAATAGAGGAGCAAAACCAAAGAAGAGCTAAAAGATATGTAAAATCTACCCCTAAGACCACTAGTAGTAAAGTTGAGAACAAATCCCTACAGTCAAAACAGAAAGCTATTTATGAGCAGGGAGAGTCATTCAAGTCAAAGTCCCAACCCGTAATTCTTAAGGCTAAAACTAGTGAGATTAAATGTTTTAAGTGTCATGGAGTATGCCACATAAGCCAAAATTGTCCGAGTCAAAGAGCCATGATCTTTAGAGAGGGAGAGTTAGTCATAGACAATGAGGAAGAAAATGAAGAGATTGCTGAGAGAAAATGAGAGAGTAGTCAATAAGAGGAAGTAGTAGAGGATTCCAAGGATATAGCCTTAGTGGCCAGGAGGAACCTCAATGTGCAATATAGGGAAGAATCCTTGGAGGTAGAGAGAACCTATTCCATACTAGGTGCATAGTGAACTCCACCTATGTAGTGCTATCATTGCTAGTGAAAGTTGTACTAATGTTGCTAGTAAGAACATAGTGGAGAAATTGAAAAATTAGCCACCATGCCCTATCCACGGTCCTATAGTTTACAATGGTTACATGATAGTGGGGATGTGAGAGTCCAAAAGCAAGTTCAAGTTTTATTCAACATAGGTAGGTACAAAGATGAGGTAACTTGTGATGTAGTACTTATGCATGCTAGTGATTTCTTGCTAGGAAGATCGTGGCAATTTGACAAGAAGGTAAGTTTTGATCTTTTTCTTAATAAATATTCTTTTGAGCATCAAGGTAAGAAAATTACACTTGTACCTCTTTCTTCAAAAGAAGTGCACGTTGATCAATTTAAATTGGAAGAAAGAAGGTTGGAGTAGTGATTTAAAAAGTTCGAGACGCACTAAAGCCCAATAGACCTCTGAAGCTTAAGCGAGAAGCGCAAAAAAAAGCACGGCTTTTTTTTTTCAATGCGCACTATATATAAAAATACATAAAAATATATATACACACATATAAAACATATAAAAGCCAAATAAGATTTAAAAGCATCATAAGTCCTAGCATAAAGAGTCAATACTCCACAAAAACATGAAAATGGTCCTAAACTAGTATCAAGTATGATAGTTCAAAATGAAAATCTAAAGATCAAACTCATCATCACTAAAAAGTCTTTCAATTTCATCATTTTCATTCTCTCCATTAGACTTGTAGCCATCTGCATTTTCTTCCTCGGTATAANGCGTGCGGGTGGGTCCTGCACATGGCAAGATACATCCATAACATGGGTTCTGCACTTGGCTGCACCTCGATGAGACACCTATGTTGGATATTGGTGCCTTCATTCTCTTCCTCTTGTATGGAGCTAATACAGTGTTGCACATATTTCTCCATGGCTCTTTGAAGCTTTTTGGCACGAGCTCTCGTAATTGGTCCTTGAGGTAAGCTTGGTGGTTTTATGATCACATCAGCCCGTTTTAGTAGAGTCGAAATAGAGAGAGCTTTAACGATGGCTTTACAAAGGCGCCGGATCCCGATGGCTTTCCAGCCCTCTTTTATCAAAATTATTGGAAGATTATCGGGGATAAAACGGTGGCGAATTGCTTGGATATCCTAAGTGGTCGATGTTCGATAGAGCATTGGAATTCTACTCATATAGCTCTCATTCCTAAAGTGAAGAATCGTAGGGTTGTTTCTGATTATCGTCCTATCAGCTTATGCAATGTTTCTTTCAAGTTAGTTACAAAGATTCTAGCAAATGGAATCAAAGTTGTGTTGGGGAAGGTCATTTCAGAAAATCAGTATGCTTTTATCCCGGGTAGAGTGATCATGGATAATATTGTGATCAGTCACGAGTGCATCTATATGATGATAAAAAATAGGAAAGGCAAGGAAGGTATGGCGGCTCTCAAGCTCGATATGAGTAAGGCATTCGATAGGGTTGAGTGGAGCTTTCTAAGATTTATGATGTTTCAATTGGGCTTTCATGCGAAGTGGATATCATAATGATTTGTATTACCACTCTTTCCTTCTCGATCCTGATAAACGGAGAAGCCAAATGTTCCATTGAGCCTAGTAGAGGTCTCCGGTAAGGTTATCCCTTGTCCCCGTATCTTTTTCTCATTTGTGTGGAGGGATTATCGACTTTTATCCATCTGGCCCAAGCTATGGGTTTATTTTAGGTATCTCATTATTTCCTTACTGCCTAGCATTTCCCATCTTTTCTCTACATATGATAGCCTTGTTTTTTGCAAGGCGAAAATAACGGAGTTATATGTTATAAAAGATTTATTGTTGAAATATGATAAAACTTATGGGCAGCAGATAAACTTTGATAAATCAGCTGTGTGGTTTTCGCCGAACGTAAATGAGAACTGCCAAAATTATTTGTAGTCGGTGGTGGGTATGAAATTGGTCCAACATTTAGGGGATTATTTAGGTCTCCCATCCAGCCTTTCTCGTTGTAAGAGTAGGGATTTCAAAACTATAAAGGATAGGGTGTGGCGTTATGTCCAAGGTTAGAATTAGAGTTTCTTCTCCAGAGGAGGAAAAAAAGTGCTGATCAAGAGCGTTGCACGAGCTATTCTATCGTATGCCATGGGTTACTTTAAACTCCCAATGGTGTTTTTTTCGAAAATGACTCAAACTATGGCCCGCTTCTGGTGGGGTACAACTGATTCTAAGAGAAGAATTCACCGGGTTAGTTGGAACAAATTGTGTAGGCCAAAAGAGTTTGGTGGTGATGTGAACCAAGGAAGCACCATTGTCATGCCTCAAGGACCCATAACGAGATCAAGAGCCAAGAAGCTACAACAAGCTTTACTTTCTCATGTYCAATACTTGGTGAGCTCGGCTAGGGATGATCAAGAGAGAGATGGAACTTTTCAAGTCAATATCATCCAAGTAGAGCTTAAGGGAGGCGTTGCATTAAATGAACTTGAGTTCATTTAAAGGAGCTGAAGTTGAAGTGGAGTTTAACTCAAGTTGCATTCAATAAAGCCAAGTTCAATTCAAGGAACTCAAGTTGCATTAAATGAACTTAAGTGCATCTCAAGCTTCATTTATTGCAAGTCATCCATCAATTAATGGAACTACACTTCAAACTACTTCAAGTGAAGYTTCATTTATAATTGGGAGGTTACAAASACTTTGAAGGGTGACCAAGACTTCAATTCTCGGATTTAAACCTCTTTTTATTATATTTTCAGTTTTAAACATTTCATTTATGTGTTTTAAGTTACATTTTAGCTAGTGGATGTTATGGCCATCATGTAATTGGGAGTTACAACCTTTCAAATGCCTTTAGGTTACTTTTAGGGTTGTTTTGGAGGCTATAAATAGCCTAGCTTGTTTCCTTTGAAAGACAGATTTTGATGATTGAATGAAGTTGCTATTTTGCTTCAAAAAGCCTAGAGCTTGTTTTTCTTTGCAATTTTTGAGTGTTAGATTTGCATGCTAGAATCATTCAAGTAGTCTTGATCAAGCTATTTGTGGAGTGGTTCGAATCTTGAGTTTAGAAACAAGTTTTCTCTACTCTTGATATTGATCATCAAGGTAAATCCGTTCTAACTTCTTCCTTGGGTTGACATCATCTCGATTTGGGGGTTTTAGCATTTGTGATCTAGGGGTTTGCATAACCATAAGGGTTTTTAGATCCAATTGRCTATTGTTTTCTTATCAGTTAGTTGTGGAAATAAATCAAAACACAATTGATATGATTTATTACCAACATCTAGATTAACAAAAATAGGCAATTTCAACARCACAACTCAGATCTAGCATRATTTGGAAGTAAAAATGAAAAGAACAAAGAATAACACATGCTCTCGGGTATAGCAGTTTTCCAGAATAGAATGTCAACTTTCGAAGTTTTCACCCAGAAGCAAATTGAATCACAAGATATGAAATAAGACAAAGTTGTAGATAAGACAGAGATCTACAAACTCATAGAAGACAACAAGACGAAAAGAAGAATGGAAATGACACTTTTTTTGTATTTTAGATACGTGGACAGAATGTAACGAGATGAACAATAAGAACAAAAATTTCAAAACAAAGATCAAGAAGAGCAATACGAAAACGGAAACATATATCCGATCTRGAGTCTAGAGCTCTGATACCAAATGATAAGAAAACAATAGYCAATTGGATCTAAGAACCCTTATGGTTATGCAAACCCCTAGATCACAARTGCTAAAACCCCCAAATCAAGATGATGTCAACCCAAGGAAGAAGTTAGAAYGGATTCACCTTGATGATCAATATCAAGAGTAGAGAAAACTTGTTTCTAAACTCAAGATTCGAACCACTCCACAAGATAGCTTGATCAAGGCTACTTGAATGATTCTAGCATGCAATTCTAAAACACAAGAAATGCAAAGGAAAAGCTCATGGCTCAATAAGCTTAAATTTCATTATCTCAAAACTCAAATCTCCAATCTCAAATCTGTTTTTCCAAGGGAACAAGCTAGGCTATTTATAACCTCCAAAACAACCCTTCAAGTAATCTAAAAGAATTGTAAAGGTTGTAACTCCCTACTACATCAATACCATAACCACCACTAACACAAATAAAACTTAAAACACATAAATGAAATGTTTAAAACTGAAAATACAATTAAACATGCTTTAAATCCGAGAATGAAACTCCTCCACCATAAAACCAAGAGTTTGTAACCCTTCAAGAGTGAATGAACTGGAGTTTGAACTACTTTCAAGTACTTTGAAGTCTTGTTCATTTAATGCATCTTGAGTTCAACTTAGACTTCCATTAATGCAACTTGAGTTTGTAGTAAATGAAGTTGGACTTGTTCTTGACTTCATTCAATGCCATTTGAGGTTGCCATAAATGACACTAGAGTGCATTTAATGCAACTCCAATTTGTTGTCAACTTGGACATAGGATTCTCCAACAACTTCCTTTAATCTTTGAAGACTAAGACACTTTGGTTCATATCACGCCCTCTGGTTGGATAAATAATTAAGTGTTAATTATTTATTTGATTTATATATATATATTAATTATTAATTGGATTAATAATTAATAATTATTTATTAATTAATATGATTAATTAATAAAATAATTTTATATTTTAATTATTATATATATATTATATATATATATTATTAATATTAATAATATTAAACTCCCCTGCAAAATTGCAGGGGAGTGGGAGGTTAGTGTGACGTGGGGAGTTACCTCACGTCACTACTTTTGTTTTGTTTTTTTGCAGTTCTGCAAAATACAGAGAACAGAAGAAGAACACCCAAGGTTTTTTTTCTCTCAATCAAGCTCTTTCTCTCGATTTTTTCCCTCTCGTTCCAAAGGATTGCTCCCACCAGCACGATCCCAAGACCGAAGAGGATAACGAGGAAGACATAGTGGTGGTGTTCGAGGGAAACTCGTTGAAGAAACGTTCTTCAAAGGTGAAGTTTTCCCCTGTATTTCCTTCTTTCTATTTGGATTTTGTATCCCGAAAATCAGCAACGAAGATCTGCTTCCGCTCTGAAAATCACATCCCTTCATGCAGAGACTTAGAAAACAACATGCGAAAATTAAAAAAGAGAAAGAAAAATAAAAAGAGAGAGAATTTGACGAAGTAAGCACTGAGATGGTAATAGAACTGCCAAATACAATCTTATTGGCCGATCAAAGAGACATTGGAATGCGCGACTATGCGACCATTACTTTACAGAACGTAAATGCGGGCATTACAAATCCAATTCCATATGATGCCCAATTTGAATTCAAGCCGATGATGCTCCAAATGCTTAACACTATTGGCCAGTTTGCGGGACTCACACATGAGGATCCACATTCCCACCTTAAATATTTTATCCAACTGTCAAATGCTTTTAGATTACCAGGAATAGCTGACGATGCTTTAAGATAAAATTATTTCCTTTTTTCCCTTTGAGGTCAAGTGTTGGGACTTTCTCTACCTTTAAAAATACTAGAGACTCGTGCAAGCGCACACGGTCACAAGTAATACCGAAGTAATCCAAGGTTGAATCCTCAGGGACTTGTTGCTCTTCAAAATCAAGTAATGTCGTTAAATGGTTCAAATATGCCAGTGTGATTTAGGAAGAAAAATGTGATGAAATGTTGTCGTTTGGGGTTTTAACTAACAAGAAATTTAATAAAACTCAACCTCTTTCCCTCCTACCTTAGTGTTGATGCAAAACATGAAAAACACACTGTAACGCCCCAGAACGTCCCACACACTTCTAGGTCACGTTAACTACCCACCCTTCTAAACTTAACTCCAAACACGAGATAACAACTCCCTGTGAAATAATTATATAAAATAAAGCTTCAACTCTCATCAATTTACCAATGAATCAACCCTATAGAATATCAATCAAACATCATCCGTGGACAACCCCATGAGGCAACTTCATTATTCCAACTAGGCAAACTCAATGAATGGAAGAAAACTAAAAATAAACACCTATTCCGAAATAAAGTAGATAACGAGTGGGAACCTCCCAATTATTCAAATAAGAATAAGTAGTTTATTCACCAAAGCATAAAGTCTTAACCATCAAAACCTAAGCTAAGCAAAAGTAACTACGCAGCCTATGGTCCTTACTCATCATGTCTCCTCCGTTTCATCACCATGGTCGCCAACGAATCCTCCGCCTGAAACAATAATTGTAGAGGGGGGGTGAGTATATAAAATATACTCCGTAAGTAGCCCTCACCAACAACACACAAACATCATGCTCAAACAAAAATCATGAAACATTCATAGTCATGCTCTTCATCACATTATGCAATCAAACATAGACACGCTCTATAAGATCCAGCGTAACCACAACCATGGACAATTTAGCTACCAACCTCGAGGCTTCCTAACATCTCAAGCACCTCTACGCTTATCACAGCTATCCTAGCTTTCTAAAACTAACCCTTTCAAGTAGAGTCGGCCCCTGACCATTTTTACCCAGAGTCCCGACACTGCTGCATCGACCCCCGACCATTTTTACCCAAGGTCCCGATGACTTCACCACCTATCGGCCCTTGACCATTTTTTTTACCCAAGACCCCAATAGTTTTCCTTCCAAAAGACTCCTCGCATCGACGCTCGACCATTTTTACCCGAGGCCTCGACACTCATCTTTATCCAACGTCGGTGTGTCGACCCTCGACCGTTTTTACCCGAGGCCTCGATACTCAATTAGTGACGTATCAGCCCCCGACCATTTATACCAGAGGCCCTGACACTCACCCATTTGCTTTCCCCAAGAATCCAACGTTCCTTTTCATAGCCAACTCCACATCAACCCCTAGCCTGCGAACATGGTCCGGAAATATGCTTCTATTACACCCACATCTTATAAGAAAAATAATATGACTCAGACCAGCACACTTGCGTCATAAAGAAACGTTTATATATGCTCAACCAGCACGCTCACATCATAAAGAAACATTTATATAAACTATACTCGCACGCCCACATCATAAGAAAGCATAATCGTAATAATTCCATTTTAACGTACATCCTTTGTAAATACACATCATCCACAACAATTCTCAGCAGTTCAACAAGGTAAAATTCCACCATTATCACTGACGAATATTCAACACTACACCCAGTATACAGATTAACACAACGAGAGTTACCTAGCACAATAGCGTATCAAAATCAATATTAAACATCACAAAACATCACATTAGAAACCAACTAACACAAATTAACGCACGCACATGCCCCTTATCTACTTACACACAACCGCGCCCCTAAGTTTTGCGTCGATCTCACACCTAGGCACTAAAACAGAAAAAAAACAGCAAGTTACATATGAAGGGATGTGAATCCCGGTGCGGAAGCGGACTTTCGTTGCTGATTTTCGGGATACAAAATCGAATTTTACAGAAGAAAAATACAGGGGAAATTCGAACATTTGAAGAACGTTTCTTCAACGAGTTTCCCTCGAACACCACCACTGTGTCTTCCTCGCTATCCTCTTCGGTCTTGGGATCGTGCTGGTGGGAGCAATCGTTTGGAACGAGAGGGAGAGCTTGAGAGAGTTCTTCTTGATCGAGAGAAAACAGGTTGGGTGTTCTTCTTCTATGTTCTGTGTTTTTGCAGAACTGCAAAAACAAAACAGAAGTGGTGACGTGGGGCAACTCCCCACGTCACACTAACCTCCCACTCCCCTGCAATTTTGCAGGGGAGTTTAATATTAGTAATAATATTAATAATATATATATATATATAAATAATTAATATATATAATAATTAAAATATAAAAATTTATTTATTAATTAATCATATTAATTAATAAATAATTATTAATTATTAATCCAATTAATAATTAATAATTAATATATATATATATAAATAATTAACACAAAAATAGAATCATATTCTATAACATTTCTCTCGTATAACCTATAGTTCTAATGTACATCTTATGCACATTACTTTTAAGCTATAGTTTTAATATGAATCTTATTCATATTAATTTTATTTGAATCTCATTCAAATAGTTTCTCTCATAATATATAGTTTTAATTTAGAATTAACTKTATATTATAATGTATCAATATACATATAATCCCTTAAGTAATTTGAACAATTCAAATTCTTCCAAAAACTTGATCCTCGTATTACCCGTTATGAGCTAGCAAGGGGACCTAATGGACCTACAGATCCGAAGCTCCAACGATGCAAGATTAATCGGTCAAACTCATTGACCGAGTTAATCTAGATTCGTTAACTACGGGTCATTCCACTAAAGACCCGCAATTGCACTATTCTCACTGCAGAATGTTTTCGTGTCCATGGATATATGACCATTAATGACGAGTCAATCCTTCAGGAGTGTTCGTAACTCAACTTGGGTCAAATTACCGTTTTACCCCTGAGTTACATCTTACTCCTTAAACACCACTGCTCCTCTAATGAACAATCCGGCTATGGTCCAACCAATAATCGGAAGTCCCTCTCGACCAATGAGAGGGTGGGGCCTCTTGTTCAAATCCTGGAGTCAGCATTTAAGGGAACACTCACCTACTTCCCTAAAGTCGGGGAGGAGTGAATTCCATCTTGTGAAGTTATGTTCCCAGCTCCCCACTCGGTCTCGTCCCCAAAATGGTAGGAATGTTGAGTCGGCGACTCGGGCCACTCTCACCCATACAGATCAAAGGACGAGCCCTCACGGGCAGGAGTCCATAACTCACTCAGGATTGAGAATGAGTTGCCTGGTGTTGTGCCTCTGCTTAATAGCAAGAGGGACGAGTGCAAGTGCACACTGTCACAAGTAATAATCTGGAAATATTCCAAGTTCGTCTCCACAGGGACTAGTTTTCTTTTAAAATTGATTTTGCAAATTGTTGGAATGAGCAATCGAGTTTGTGATAAAAATTGGTGAGATTGGTTGAACACGAAAAACACACGAAAATAATAGAATTTTGAAACCAACCCTCATACTACTGACTAATTCGAAGAGAATTGAATTACACCTATCAGAATCTCACACTAAATTTACTCTCTAATTGCAAACTGGTTCAACTCCTATTCCATACCGCTTTTGGTTTGTTTAGAAGATTAGGCCAGTATTTAAAACATGTCTGTAAAATACTAGAAGAATCCTAAGTAATTAAAACTCCAACTTACGTTTAATGGGTAAGAGAGTCTATCTCTAGGATCTTGTTTAAGTTCTTATGTCTAAGTAACTTCCCATTTTATCTTGATGAACTTCGTTGACTCTAACCTTTTCAGAATTAAACTCAACTGTTGTAATTTAAACAAGTGGCCAGCAAGTAAAATCAACTAGATTAATTAACTCAATCAAGATAAGCAATTTGAACGTAAACGCCGTGCTATCTGATAGATGTAATTAAAATGATGGGAACTAAGTCATTCATAAGAGGTCTGGAAAAACAAATTAGCTACTCATAAAAACATGAAAAATAGAAATAATAAGAAGTGGATTGAAATAAAATATCATATTAAATTTAAGAAGTAATTACAATAGCTAAATTAAAATCGAGAACCAAAATCTGAAGAAAATGATAACAACAAAAGGAATTGCAATAAAAATAATTCAAGGAATGTTGAGCAAAATTAAAGACAAAACAAATTCTAGAAATGTAAATTCTAGAGAGGAAACAAGCTGGAATTTTAAATGTCAAGTGAGATGCCTTTGAAGCTTGATGGAACTTGGTATTTATAAGCCAAACCTTGCAAGTTGGTGGAGAAAATCTTGGGTATTTGAGTGGAGGAGCTACAATGGGGCTTAACAGCATTTGGTTGCACGGATCAAGGGATGGGTTGAGATTTCTTCCAACTGCCCGGTCAACAAACGTCCTTATTTGTAGGTG
>NW_019104696.1:132131-147229 GCF_001995035.1 Momordica charantia
ATCATCTCCTTTAGACAGTATGATCGTGAACCTGTTCACGAGGCGTGGGAGAGATTTAAAGAACTAATCAGGAAATGTCCGAACCATGGCTTGCCGGCATGCATCCAGATAGAACATTTCTTTAGARRYTTAGATCATCCTACTAAGATGATGCTAAACAATGCTGCCAACGGAGCCTTTACAAAGAAGACATTCAACGAGATAGTTGACATCCTAAATGACTTAGCTTCACAYAACGAACTATGGTGTTCGCAAAGATCTAGGGCAGCACCAAAGAAGCAAGATCCAGCTGGAGTTTTGGCTCTGGACATTGCGACYTCGATGCAAAAAGAGATGGTTACAATGAACCAGAGGCTRAAAGAGATGGCATTGGGAATAAAAAATCCATTAGCCACGCCGATACAACCTGTGCAGTCGGATTATTGCACTCCTGCCCCTGTTTGCCAAGTCAACGATCTCATTTGTTCATTTTGCARTGAAAACCATATTTATGATAATTGTCCACATAACCCTGCTTCTGTTTTTTATGTAGGACATGGGAACAATAGGAACTTTAACCCATATTCGAACACCTACAACCCAGGTTGGAGGCACCACCCTAATTTCTCATGGGGAGGWCAAGGAGGTTCGAGCGGTTTTARTCAAGGGCAGAGCCAACAGAACAAGCAGCCCTATGTTCCACCTACACAGCAATACATCCCACCACCGCAACRGCAGTACAATCAGAGAACACAGACTCCACCAGTTCACAATAACAACTCAAATCTTGAGAATATGATGAAGGAGTACATGGCCCGAATCGACGCAGTGATACAATCCCAAACGGCATCAATGAGGAATTTTGAGACCCAATTGGGACACCTTGCCAATGAATTGAAGAATAGACCACAAGGTTCTTTTCCAGGCCATACTGAATTACCAAAACGAGAAGGGAAAGAACAGTGCAAAGCTGTCACCCTCAGGAGTGGACTGGCATATGATGGACCAACAATGCCAACAACAGATGTACAGATTCCGTCCACTGAACCAATTGTAAAGATACCAGAAAATCCAACAACACCAGAAAAAGAAAATATTAGAAAAGGTAATGAGGACACCCCGAGTGTTCCTCCACAGGTACAGCCTTCTTTTACCCCTACTCCCCCGTTTCCACAAAGATTAGTTAAGAAAAATAATGATTCCCAGTTTAGAAAATTTTTAGATATTTTAAAACAACTGCATATAAATATACCATTAGTAGATGCTCTAGAACAGATGCCAAATTATGCTAAGTTTTTGAAAGATATAGTTTCTAGGAAGAAAAAAATAGGAGAGCATGAACTGGTAGCCATGACAAAATGTAGTAGTGAAGCTGTAGGCAGCTCGCTACCCATGAAATGTAATGATCCTGGCAGTTTTACCATTCCATGTTCCATAGGAGGAAACAACTTAGGTAGGGCATTATGTGATCTAGGCGCTAGCATTAATCTTATGCCATTATCAGTTTTCAAATCTTTNCGGTGGCTCAATCATAAGAACTCCAAAGTTAAGCGTGCTTGGCTTGGAGCAATCTTAGGTTGGGTGACCTCCTAGTTGCTTTACTAGGAAGCATGCTGGAAGGACTCGTGTTCGTCTGTAGGGGCAGTCTATGCTCTTCTAAGTGGCTTAGAACTTGACGGTGGCGTAGCCAGGTCGCAGGGGAATGCCGGGGCAGAGAGGTGCCGAAATCGGGTTTCGAATCCTGGGCCTGGGGCGTTACAAGAGATTGTGGCATTCAACAATAGATCTGTCGAGTCTCCGACGAGGTATGATRACAACTTCTCCTCAATGTTTCGTTTCAGCAGCAACGACGCATGGAACCCGTAATAATTTTTATGCTCCCAATCCGACAACCCGAAGTCGTCGACCCGCGTTTGAGTGTTTCGCAGGGTTCCTTCCACTTGCAGTAGCCGCGATCAGCACACATTTGACTCCGATCTGGCAACCCCAAGCCTTGATGTGTAACCGTTGTCCAGATCTGTGTTGATTTCTTCATTCCGACGACACTCAGTGTTTTTCCATCCTCGTTTGAATTATGTTTTGAGTTACGCACTCGCTTCGACATCTGTTCGACGTTACCCATTGCTTTTTGACATCGGATCAGCAAACTCGAGCCTTTCAAACTTGATTTTAGAAGCTCGAACTTTTGTCGAAAGTGACCCAACCATAACCCACGTGATTTGGCGTGGGTTTGTAGGTAACGAAACACCCAAACTTAGTTTCAATCTAAATTAAGTGTTTTTAAAATGAACTCTAACCATGTTTGGTTGCTTTTGGATTTAGGAACCTTTCGGTAAACTTAGTAGCACATTAAAACTTGTAGTAAGTACTTTCTTACTTACGAGATTGGTTGTTGTGTGCTGATATAATATGGTTATTTGCTCGCGTGCCTGCATGTGATATTTGTATGATTGCTCGTCATTGTTATCATTTAATAAACGTGTTCATAAAACTGTTGATATATCTTGGAAAAATATGTGGCTGTGAAAATTAATTGTAACCATGTAATCTTGGATGGCTATGTTTGAATTGTTGTTATGTTCTAATTGGGTTGCATGATGAAAATTGTATACCAGTACTGTTGTTTCGAAAGCATATTGAATATTTGTGAAAAATCAGTTGTGTTTGATGTATGTTGGGGATCTGTTGATTATATTCTGGTTAAGTTGTGTGTTGTGCCTCTTCTGTGAACAATGCATGGTGGAGCTATTGGATCATGCTGGACTATTTTAAACTGATTGGTATTTACGTATGATCATTTTGGTGTATGGCATATTGGACTGTGATGAGATTATTGATGCATGAGGCATGGCTTAATAGCAAGTAGGACTCTGGTGAGGGTTTCGAGATGTAATGAATTGAGTGGATGAGTAACAGGGTTAGAGGGCTGGTACATCACTAGTTGGGTATCGAGGCTGTAGGTACAAAGGTCGGGGATCGATACCTCAACTTTGGTATAGATGAGTGTCGAGGCTCCAGGTTCAGAGGTCGAGGGCCGGCACGATGATTCTATTGATGAGTAGTGATGGGTCTTGACGTGGTGGTGGTCAAGGACCAACATGCCTAGTAGACATCGAGGCATTAAGGATAAATGCCAAGGATCGATGCACAATTCGAGGCTTTGGCTATGCGTGGTCAAGGGTTGAATGCCAAACGCTGTAGAGAAGTGTTGATACCTTGGCTATGTGTGGTCAGGGGTCGGTACCACTCGAAGGAGTTAGTTTTGTAGGTAAAAAGAAAGAGAACTAGTGAGCTTGGAGAATCTCGATAACTTGACTATGGTGGTTAGTGGTCGATACGACTCAAAGGATAAAGTCATGGAGAAACAGGAAAGAGAACTTTGAGATGAGATGCGATGTTGGGTTACGCATGTTGGTTGCATGTTTAGATATGTCTTTATTTTCTTATTATGTAAAGCATGATGAATTTATAAACATGTTGTTTTAACCTCTTTGTAATAAGCATGTTGTTTGTGCGTGACCTTCAGGTATGGACTGTTTACTCGGTACCGTGGTTGTACTAATCCCTCTTTTTTCCCTTCCAGTTTTGCAGTTATCGAGCTAACTCTTGGAATGGTGATGGCGAGGAGGAGACTTCACTATAGAGACTATTTAACACTGTGTTGTTAACTTTCAATTTGAATAGGATAGTTATAGTTATTTATTTGTAGCTTGAGTCCGTTATTAGATTAACAATTGGTTGGTTAAGTTCCATATTTAAACGATGTTTTAGGATTGACAATTCGTTATTATTTTGAGAACATTAATTTTGTTTGGCTACTTGAACTGTGGTGATGTAATCTATTGAGGATATTTATCAGTATAATACATTTGTTCAAGTTGAACTTGAGTTAGCTTTTGCTTCGCTGCTATTTAAGAAAGTTAGATTCGTGAAGTGGATGGTTTATGATTAGTGAAGATTTCATTGAGAAGTTTTATAAGGTTGGATTGTTATTAAATTTTTAACTATTAATTTGAGATTCGTTAGAACTTTAGTGTTGTTGGGTTTGTCTAGTGCGAGCTTTTGTTAAGTGTTATTAATCAAAGTAGCGCAGTGGAAGCGTGGTGAGAATTTGTCATAGCTTGTAATTCTACTGGTTTAATTATCCAGTACGAGTGGGACTTTTTAGGTGGCACTTAATAATGGTCCCCGTTGGGATGTTGAAAATCCTGGGGCGTTACAGTTGGTATCAGAGCATGCTGAAAGGACACGTGTTGGTCTGTAGGGATAGTCTACGCTGTTCTAAGCAACTCATAAAAAGACGGTGGTGCAGCCAGGTCGCAGGAGAATGTTGAGGCAAAGAGGTGCCATATCCGGATTCAGAATCCTGGACCTGGGCCTTACAGATGGTATCAGAGCAGATCCTCTCCCAGTAAGATGTGGTTCGGGGACGAACCAAAGCGGAAGCTGGTGGGCATGTGACGCCCAACTAGAGATGAGGGGACATGAATGAACCGATACCACATCCAAATGAGAGGGATCCTGAGACCATTTAAGAATGGTCAAGAAAGGCTTAAACGAATTAGTAGACACTACATATACCAACAAGGTGTACGTTCTGTTGGGTGTGTTGCCCTAAACTCRTAGTTTGTATTTATGTAAAAATAAATGTATATTCAATAAAGTTTTATTCAGTCAATTTTTTGTTGAATTTATAGCATTGCATTGTCCAAAATCCAAGGTTATTATCATGTAATCGGGACAGTATATCTATTGGGTATATATTTGATATACTGGGTATATATTTGATATATCCATGATATACTAGGTATATATTTGATATACCCCTGATGTAAAAGTGAATAATGTTCCGTGAATAACCTGAAGGGTCTATAGTATATGGATAAGGCTGGGTACCTTATCTTGGCAACATTATAGATACAGCCCACTTTGTAAATATTACAAATGACTCGATCGAGGTCGTTCATGTGCAGACATGCGAGTAGGGATATCCTATACAATGATTTTGTGTAAGACCTTACCGCGAAATAGCCAATCTTTGATGTAACACCGTTAACTAACAAATTGCTATTTCTTAGGATGACCAGGCAACTCATTCTCAATCCCGAGTGAGTTATGGACTCCTGCTCATGATGGCTCGTCCTTTGATCTGTATTGGTGAGAGTGGCCCGAAACACCTACTCAATATTCCTACCATTTTGGAGACGAGACCAAGTGAGGAGCTAGAAACATAACTTCACAAGATGGAATTCACTCCTCCTCAGCATTAGGGAGTAGATGAGTGTTCTCTTAAATTCTTACTCCAGGACTTGAACAAGGGGCCCCACCCTCTCACTGGCCTGAGAGGGACTTCCAGTTATTGGTCGGACCATAACCGGGTTGATCATTAGAGGAGCAGTGGTATTTAAGGAGCAAGATGTAACACAATGGTAAAATGGTAATTTGACCCATCTGTGGTTACGAACACTCGTGAAGGATTGACTTGTCATTAATGGTTATATATCCATGGACACGAAAACATTATGCAGTGAGAAGAGTGCAACTGCGGGTCTTTAGTGGAGTGACCCGTAGTTAACGAATGTTGATGAACTCGGTGAATGAGTTTGACCAATTAATCTCGTATCGTTGGAGCTTCTGATCTGTAGATCTATTAGGTCCCGTTGCTAGCTACAACGGGTAAAACGAGGATCAAGTTTTTGGAATAATTTTGAAATGTTCAAATTGCTGAAGGGATGATATGTATATTGATACATTCTAATATATAGTTAATTCTAAATTAAAACTATATATTTTGAGAGATATTATTTGAATAAGATTCAAATAAAATTAATATGAATAAGATTCATATCAAAACTACAGATCAAGAATAATGTGCATAAGATGTAAATTACGACTATAGGTTATGCGAGAGAAATGCTATAGAATATGATTATATTTTTATGATCAATAATTAAGTGTTAATTATTTATTTGATTTATATATATATATATATATATATATATTAATTAGATTATTAATTAGATTAGTAATTAATTAATATGATTAATTAATTAATTATATATAGATATATTATATATTAAATATTAATTATTAATACTAATTTAATTTTAATTTTAATTCTAATATTAACACACTCCCTTGCTTAATTGGAGAGGAGTGGGGTGGCAGTTATGACATGGGGGTTACCCCACGTCATATATTTTGGGTTATGCAGAACAGTTCTGCAAAAAGGAACCCATAGGAATGACAGCTTCTTCCCCTTCATCTCTCTCAAGAAAAAGACAGTCTCAAAATTATCCCTCACGTTCCAAACTGACGCTCCCACAAGCACGATCTTGATACCCAGAGGATAGCACGAAAGTTCTATTGGTGGTGTTCTGTTTAACCCATTGAAGAAACGTTCTCCAAAGGTAAGGGAAACGTTCTTTTCCCCTGTATTTTCATCTATGCACCTTTAATTTTGTTTCTCAAAATTGATGAACGACGATCATCGCTTTTGCTCAGAGATTCAAATCTCATCAATTGGTATCAGAGCCAGGTTGATGTTTTAATTTTTTGGGAGCAAAATCGGTGTTCTTGGTGGGTGTTTTCCTATTTTCGAAATATGGGTTTGTGGGTTGGAAAATTTCTGGATTTTGGCCTGTAGATTGCAATTTAAGTCTTGATTTGATCATGTAAGGGCCCGGTGTTTTGGGAATTGAGTTTTTGTATCGAGTCTGTAAGTTCAGGTCGCTCGAAAGTTGTTCGTGGCATCGGATTGGGCGAAAAGTTGCAGAAAACAGCGAAGAAGATGAAACAGGCTGCGTAGATAGCGCCATGGAACTGCAGGGATAGAACACAGCGCCACGGCGTTGTGCAGCGCCATGGCACCATGCTTTTGTGCCGCCGCGCTGCTRCTACGGCTTTTTGCTGCAACAGCCATGGCGCTGCCCTTAGGCGGTTGCGGTCGTTTTCTTAATTTTTTGTATTATTTTGCTTTCTTAGGATGCCAAAAACTGGTCCAACTTTGCTATTTAATTATTTTATGCATTATGAATGTGTATATTAATTAAAAGGCATATTACATATTGCATGCCATATAGTTTTAAAATCCCACCGTAGGTTACATGCATAATATGTATGTTTGAAATAGAGTATGTATGTATAATGATGCATCATATGCCACTATCATCCAGACATGGCAATCCAACATCACAAGAACACCTTTATTTCAACATTCAACATGTTGGGTGTGTTGCCCTAAACTCGTAGTTTGTATTTTGTAAAAACAAATGTCTATTTAATAAAGTTTTATTCAATAAATTTGTTGTTGAATCATAGCTTTGCATTGTCCAAAATCCAATAAACTAAACATCCAAGGTTATTTATGATGTAATCGGGACAGTATATATATTGGGTATATAGTTGATATACGGGATATATATTTGATATACCCCTGATATATGAATGGATAATGTCCCGTGAATAACCTAAAGGGTCTATAGTATATGAATAAAGCTGGGTACCTTATCCTGGCAACACTATGGATACGGCCCACTCTGTAAAGGTTACAGACGACTCGATCCAGGTCGTTCGTGTGGAGACATGCGAGTGGGGGTATCCTATACAATGAGTTTGTATAAGACCGGACCACGAAATAGGCAATCTTTAGATGTAACACCTTTAACTAATAGGTTGCTATTTCTTAGGATGACCAGRCAATTCATTCTCAATCCTGAGTGAGTTATGGACTTCTGCCTATGAGAGCTCGTCCTTTGATCTGTATGGGTGAGAGTGGCCCGAGTCGCCGACTCAACATTACTACCATTTTGGGGACGAGACCGAGTGGGGAGCTGAGAACATAACTTCACAAGATGGAATTCACTCCTCCCTAACTTTAGGGGAGTAGATGAGTGTTCCCTTAAATGCTGACTCCGGGACTTGAACAAGGGGCCCCACCCTCTCATTGGCCGAGAGGGACTTCCGGTTATTGGTTGGACCATAACCGGGTTGTTCATTAGAGGAGCAGTGGTGTTTAAGAAGTAAGATGTAACTCATGGGTAAAACGGTAATTTGACCCAACTGAAGTTACGAACACTCGTGAAGGATTGACTCGTCATTAATGGTCGTATATCCATGGAAACGAAAACATTCTGCAGTGAGAAGAGTGCAACTGCGGGTCTTTAGTGGAATGACCCGTAGTTAACGAATCTAGATTAACTCGGTCAATGAGTTTGACCGATTAATCTTGCATCGTTGGAGCTTCGGATCTGTAGGTCCATTAGGTCCCCTTGCTAGCTCATAACGGGTAAAACGAGTATCAAGTTTTTGGAAGAATTTGAATTGTTCAAATTACTTAAGGGATTATATGTATATTGATACATTATAATATATAGTTAATTGTAAATTAAAACTATATATTATGAGAGATATTATTTGGATGAGATTCAAATAAAATTAATATGAATAAGATTCATATTAAAACTATTGGGTAAAAATAATGTGCATAAGATGTATAATAAAACTATAGGTTATACGAGAGAAATGTTTTAGAATATGATTCTAATTTTATAATAAATAAATAAGTGTTAATTATTTATGTATATATATATTTATTAATTATTAATTGGATTAATAATTAATTATATTTATTAATTAATTTGATTAATTAATTATATATATATATTAATTATTATATATATATATTAATTAATAATAATAATAATAATATTATTATTATTATACTCCCCTACAAAATTGCAGGGGAGTGGGAGGTGTTGTGACGTGGGGAGTTACCCCACGTCACCCTTCTTCTTCTTCTCCAAGTGTTGGAGAAGGTGAAGAAGAGGTTTACAGAACAGAGAAAAACAAAAAAGGATCTCCCATCATTTTCTCTCAAATCGCTCCCAATCTCTCCTTCTCGTTCCAAAGGATTGCTCCCACCAGCACGATCCCGAGACCCAAGAGGATAGCGAGGAAGACATGGTGGTGGTGTTCGAGGGAAACTCGTTGAAGAAACGTTCTTCAAAAGGTAAAGTTTCCTCTGCATTTTCCTTCTTTCAATTTCGGATTTGTATCCCGAAAATCAGCAACGAAGATCCGCTTCCACTCCGGGATTCTCATCACTTCAATTGGCATCAGAGCCAGGTTGCTGTTCTGATTTTTTTGGATCAAAATCGCTAAATTTGGTGGGTGATTTCATACTTTCGAAATATGGGTTTGCGGGTTGGAAAATTTCCAGTTTTTGGCACCTAGATAGTGTTTTACTTCGTGATTTGATCATGTAAGGGCTCGGTGTTTTGGGCATTAAGTTTCTGCATTGTTTCTGTAAGTCCGGGTCGCTCGAAAGTCGTTCCTGGCGTCGGATTGGGCAAAAAGTTGCAGAAAACAGCGAAGCAGACTGCGCAGACTGCGCCGTGGCGCTGCCTTTAGACGCCGAGGCGCTGTCCCGGGTGTCTTTCGACGCGATTCGGAGGCCTTGGTTCGCGGTTCGAGGGTGGATGCAGTCGGTTTTCTTATTTTGTATTATTTCGTTTTCTTAGGGTGCCAAAAACCGTTCCAACTTTGCTATTTAATTATTTTATGAATTATGAATGTATATTTTAATTAAAATCATATAGCATATTGTATGCCATATAGTTTTAAAATCCCACCATAGGTTACATGCATAAGATGTATGTTTGATATATAGTATGTATGTATGGTCATGCATCATATAGTTATAAATGTTATAATGTATGTATGCATGTTTTATTTTCATAATTAATATAAGTGTTGTATTAATTAGATGAAAATAAAGTTCCATTGAGCATGACATTATTTTGGATAATATAATTATTATATTAATGTATGCTTTCAATGCATGTTTATAGTTTTAATTGCTTAAAATTTTATAAGAGTTATAAAATGTGGTAGATAGAAATTAAAATCTATAATAAAGAGTTGCATGCAAACATAAGGTGTAAGTTAATTAATTTTAAAGGGGTTTAAAATTAATTAGACCTTAGGTTATATCTTCTAATGTGATTAGGAGGTAGTCTTTTATTTTGTTTTAACTAGGTTCAAAATGAAATAATAAAAGACTAAATATAAAATGTTGTCTATAAGGGAACCCTGTCTAACGAAGGTTCTGTCTAGGTTGAGGTATTTAAGYTGACCGTAAGGGAACACCTCTACCGGGGAACCGACCTGGGGGTTGAATTAGTCAATATTTTATATACAAGGAATAATGTCGTTGGTTTATTAAAGTGTTGAATGAACTAAGACATTATTGTACAACTTCCGATATAATAGTTATATTGGGCCGACTAAAAATTCACTTAGTTAATTTCACTTAACCGGGATTTATCTAAGTAATATTCCCTGGTCTTAGAATACTAAGTGGGAGCAAAGGAGAATATGTAATATACATCGTATATATTTGATATACAAAGTATATATAACATACTTTACTCTCTCTCTCACGTTCTCTTTTAAATTCAAGYTGTGAGTTCCATGCTCGGCATCGTGTCGCCCTGGGCGCGGCCTCCCTACGGAAGGTGTTTGCATGGTTCAATATCGAGGTGAATAGAGATAGTGTTCATCGTATGTGGGAGAAGGACGTGTGACAACACATCCTGCGGTCTCCGCCATTGGTTTGCACCGTGAGGTTTCATACATGACCTGCGTGTCGTCCTGGAGCGACCATCCCTACGGAGGGTTCATTGTATGGAAATCAAAACCAAGGCAAACTCCAGAAATGGATAAGAGTCTCTTAGGTTTTGCTCCGATATTTTCCTTCCCTATGGCAGGATTATTAGGGTGGACCTCTGAGGTCCGACAATATTGGGTCACACTTACGAGGAGTTGTTAAGTTAGTTAGCAATTTCCTGACCAAATAAATCAGAAGACCCAACGATACGAGACTAATCGGTCAAACACATTGACCGAGTTAATCAACATTCGTTAACTGCGGGTCACTCCACTAAAGACCCGCAGCTGCATTCTTCTCACTGCAGAATGTTTTCGTGTCCACGGATATACGATCATTAATGACAAGTCAATCCTTCACGAGTGCTCGTAACTCAAGGTGAATCAAATTACCGTTTTACTCCTGAGTCACATCTTACTCCTTAAATACCGCTGCTCCTCTAATGAACAACCCGATTATGGTCCGACCAGTTGTGAAGTCCCGGAGTCAGCATTTAAGAGAACACTCGTCTACTCCCTAAAGTCGAGGAGGAGTGAATTCCATATTGTGAAGTTATGTTCCCAGCCCCCACTCGGTCTCATCCCCAAAATGGTAGGAATATTGAGTCGGCGACTCGGGCTACTCTCACCCATACAGATTAAAGGACGAGCCCTCACAGGCAGGAGTCCATAACTCACTCAGGATTGAGAATGAGTTGTCTGGTCATGCTATAAAACAGTAATCTGTTAGTCAACAACGTTACATCTAAAGATTGGCTATTTTGCGATCTGGTCTTATACAAGCTAATTGTATAGGATACCCCCACTTGCATGTCTTCACACGAACGACCTGGATCGAGTCGTCTATAACATTTACAAAGTGGGCTATATCCATATTGTTGCGAGAAAGGTACCCAGCCTTATCCATATACTATAGACCCTTTAGGTTATTCACGAGACATTATCCACTCATATATCAGGGGTATATCAAATATAGACCTAGTGTACAAAGGGTATATCAAATATATACCTAGTATATGAGGGGTATATCAAATATATACCCAATATATATACTGTCCCAATTACATGATAATAACCTTGGATGTTTAGTTTATTGGATTTTGGACAATGCAATGCTATAAATTCAACAACAAATTTATTGAATATACATTTGTTTTTACATAAATACAAACTACGAGTTTAAGGAAAAACTAACCAATACCGACCTCGTTTGGAGTTGGATACTTCATAACCTAATGAACAGCTGACGGGATGGCTTGAAGTGCATGGATGATGGGTCGCCCAAAAAAGGCATTATATGCAACCATCAACCACCACAAACTCGTCCATGTTGGTGACTTGGGTGTCGCATTGGCCAATTGTCATGGTGTTAGGGTTGACTTTTTACTGCAGAAACATGTGTCGGTAGCCCTGTTTGACCACGTTTTTTAGCCATTTCCCATTATTATTTACCAAAAAGAACCACATATTCTTAAAGTAGAACATACATAGATTATTTTTGCATAAAAGTCAAACTATGGTACTTTAGGAAAAATATGAGATAAATGCGGTCAAAGTTGGAAGAAAATAACAGAATTCTGTCTTTTGCAGAATTGCGCTTGGTGCATTTTTTGAGGCAATTTGTCAAAACGCACGTTTTGATTAATGAAGGGCAAGGAGGACATTTCCCACATGTTCAAAACCGTGAGTCCAAGTCCAAGTGAGGTGGTTAGGTGAATCTCAACCCTTATCCAGTTAAAATGGAGGGGAGTTTCAACCAACCTATGGTGCTATAAAAGGAAGCCATCCATTCCTCAGCAAATCATCCCTTCCAAGCTTCATTTCATCTTCTTTTAGATGCTCTCTAGTTGAAGAACACGTTTTTAGGGTTTATGTTCATGTTCTAGTTGTTCATTTCTTCCTTTTTCACACTTTTACCTTTCGTAGTGCTTTTAATTCAGTTTCTTACTTCCGTTCTTTGTTCATTCTGTTATTTTAAAGTTCTTTCGCGAGTTTCAACTCCCCTCACGCTCGAAAGAGAAGAGGGTCAAGCTAGAACCCTTGTACGGCTTATTTATTCATTTAAATTCAATGAAAAATACTTTCTTTATGATTTCGTGCATTTACTTTCATTTAATCATGTTCTAAATTAGTTATCAACCTCCTTGTGAAATGCCTTAGTGAAATGATTTGATTTTCAACACGCTCCAGATTTTGGCCGGATTGCGCCTAGCACTTTTTTGGGTTTGTTTCTAAAAACTTCTCTTTACGTCTTTTTTCCATTTGGCAGTGGGAACTTGATTTATACACTAAAGTCCAACCTTGGGAAAGGTGAGTTAGGTAAAATAATAGGAAACCAATATGGGATGTGACTTAGGAATAAGCGCATAAAATATGGTCCTAGGAATAGATCGTCTGACCCATAATGCAAATGAGTTGGTAGATATTCTCTAGGATTGTAATCACACATAGGAATATGATTGTAGGTTACCCTAGCCTCTGCAGCAACCAAAAGCGGTAGTGAAAGAGTATAACTCAAATCCCAATAAAAGTCAGGAATTGCGCCTGGTGATTTTCCCAACATAGTGTGTTTTCCATGTTTTGCATCAAAAACAAGGTACGAGACAAGGAGGTTGAGTTTCATTAAATTGCTTGATAGTTAAAACCCCAAACAACAACATTTCACCATTATTTTCTTCCTAAATCACAATTGCATATTTGAACTATTTCACTGCATTACTTGATTTTGAAAAGCAACAAGTCCCTGAGATTCGACCTTGGATTACTTCCGAGTATTACTTGTGACCGTGTGCGCTTGCACGAGTCTCTAATCTTTATAAAGGTAGAGAAAATCCCAACACATGGGCAAATTGATGTACCCCTCAGGGGTGACAGTCTCCATTGTGAATTCGACTATTAGTGTCAGACTTTTCTTCAGTTGAGCTCGGGTCCATCCCAATGCCATAGATTTGTGAGTGATAAGATATTGGCTGATTCACCTCTCTCGGCAAGCACCCTTCTGACTTGGACATGGTCAATTAGGGGGAAATTACCAATGAATCATTATGAGTCAAATGGACCCCCACCAAGCGGAGTCGGAAAAAGAGATGGGGCAAGTAGGCTTTTGCACTTGGGTAGTGCTCTCGTCGTGTTTATCCTTTCTGGCCAATTGCTTTCTTTTGTTTCCAGATTGGCCTCCACTCGAACATCCGAAAATGGTGTTGATGATCGCAAGTCGGGTCAGATATGAGAGGTGGTGTCCTCAAACGCCTCCTCTCTTCTTTCATTTATGTCGAGCTCGATCTCGGCTTTCCAACGAATTCTTGAACTAACCATCTTCAATAAAATATTCAATCTGGTGCTTCAGCTTGAAACAACTTGAGGTATTATGCCCGTGATCTTTATGAAAACGACAGTACCTATCTCTGTTTCGCTTCTCTTGATCTCCTCTAAGTTTTTCAGGGTGCTTAAGCAACTTCTCCATCCTAGTTTTCTCGTGTTTGTTAATATCTCCAAGATCGGGATTGTCGTTGGGGTGTAATGTTTGTAAGGTCGGCTTCGGTTGAAGCCCAGTCGAACCGACCTTCGGAGGAATTCGCATTTGATCCATTGTCCTTAGACTTAGAATCATTTTTCCCTTTGTTCTTATTACTAGACTTCTTCTGGTTGAACTTCTTCTCTATCCGACATGTCTTTGTTCGGATCAGGCCTGACCATCAATCACTTTTTTGGCCTTCTGCAAGACCTCAGTGAAGGTTGCTGGCACCTCCTCTCCTAGCTTGATCGTCAGCATCTCAAGGGCCAGCGGGTGAGGAAGTAGCACATGGTAGAATCATTTAAGCAGTGTATGACCTTTAGCTGCTCCTCTTTGAATTGGGTCACAAACTCTCTAATGGCTTCACTCTCCTTCTATCGGATGGTAGCCAGATGTGTGACTATTTTTCGATCATAGTGTCAATAAGAGAACTAGCTTAAGAACTCTTTCCTCAGCTGGTTGTAGGTCAAGATCGACCTGGCCGGTAGCCTCTATATAAGGGTTGTGCACTTCCAATTAAAGCGATAAGAAATGTGCGACATTTAATGGCATCCGAGGTCACCTAGAAGTCCATGAGGCCTTCGAAGACCTCGACATAGTCTTTCGATCCTTAGACCCGTCATACGAATTCATTGTGGGCATTTTGAACTTGGCAGGAATGGGTACTTCAAGAATGTTCGAGGTGAATGTCGATATGCCCATTTCGCCATCATCAAACCTATTCTCTTTCTTCTCACACCTCACTTTAAGAGCTTCGACATGTTCATCAAATTTGCTTTTCGTCTAGTCGAACTCTTGCCTCGTTGATAAGAAAACAATAGCCAATTGGATCTAAGAACCCTTATGGTTATGCAAACCCCTAAATCACAAATGCTAAAACCCCCAAATCAAGATGATGTCAACCCAAGGAAGAAGTTAGAACGGATTTACCTTGATG
>NW_019104696.1:165088-178244 GCF_001995035.1 Momordica charantia
CACGGGATCCGGTAAATATTAATTTAATTGGATTTTAGAGCCCGATAAATATAAATAAATTCGATTAACATTCACTTTGAAAATTAAATGAAAAATCTCCTGATTCGAGACTAACTAACCTGAGGGACTCGGGGCGTTACACTTCCTCTTACATTCTCCAACACTTGGAGAAGAAGAAGAAGGGTGACGTAGGGTAACTCCCCATGTTACTAAACCTGTCACTCCCTGCAATTTTGCAGGGGAGTTTAATAATAATAATAATATTATTATTATTAATAAATAATAATATATAATATATATATATCATAATTAATATATATATATATAATTAATTAATCAAATTAATTAATTAATAAATATAATTAATTATTAATCCAATTAATAATTAATAAATATATATACATAAATAATTAACACTTAATTATTTATTATAAAATTAGAATCATATTCTAAAACATTTCTCTCGTATAACCTATAGTTTTAATGTACATCTTATGCACATTATTTTTAACCTATAGTTTTAATATGAATCTTATTCATATTAATTTGATTTGAATCTCATTCAAATAATATCTCTCATAATATATAGTTTTAATTTATAATTAACTATATATTATAATGTATCAATATACATATAATCCCTTAAGTAATTTGAACAATTCAAATTCTTCCAAAACCATGATCCTCGTTTTACCCGCTATGAGCTAGCAAGGGGACCTAATGGACCTACAAATCCGAAGCTCCAATGATGCAAGATTAATCGATCAAACTCATTGACCGAGTTAATCTAGATTCGTTAACTATGGGTCATTCCACTAAAGACCCGTAGTTGCACTCTTCTCACTGCAGAATGTTTTCGTGTCCATGGATATACGACCATTAATGACGAGTCAATCCTTCACGAGTGTTTGTAACTCAAGTTCGGTCAAATTACCGTTTTACCCCTGAGTTACATCTTTATCCTTAAACACCACTGCTCCTCTAATGAACAACCCGGTTATGGTCCAACCAATGACCAGAAGTTCCTCTCGGCCAATGAGAGGGTGGGGCCCCTTGTTCAAGTCCCGGAGTCAGCATTTAAGGGAACGCTCATCTACTCCCCTAAAGTCGGGGAGGAGTGAATTCCATCTTGTGAAGTTATGTTCCCAGCTCTCCACTCGGTCTCGTCCCCAAAATGGTAGGAATGTTGAGTCGGCGACTCTGGCCACTCTCACCCATACAGATCAAAGGACGAGCACTCACGGGCAGGAGTCCATAACTCACTCAGGATTGAGAATGAGTTGTTTGGTCATCCTAAGAAATAGCAACCTATTAGTTAACAGCGTTACATCTAAAGATTGCCTATTTCGTGGTACGGTCTTATACAAACTCATTGTATAGGATACCCCCACTCGCATGTCTCCACACGAACGACCTGGATCGAGTCGTCTGTAACCTTTACAGAGTGAGCCGTATCCATAGTGTTGTCAGGATAAGGTACCCAGCCTTATCCATATACTATAGACCSTTTAGGTTATTCACGAGACATTATCCATTCATATATCAGGGGTATATCAAATATATACCCCGTATATCAACTATATACCCAGTATATATACTGTCCCGATTACATCAAAAATAACTTTGTATGTTTAGTTTATTAGATTTTGGACAATGCAAAGCTATGATTCAATAACAAATTTATTGAACAAAACTTTATTAAATAAACATTTGTTTTTACAAAATACAAACTACGAGTTTAGGGCAACACACCCAACAAGAGGAAACTCTCAAATCTTGATTGAAAAATACTCTCACTGACTATAAATAATGAAAAATACTTGGCTCTCACGGTGAGGACCAATCTTGTCCTCGTCATTGTTAAATATTTGAAAACTAAGAGAGAGAAAGGTAAGAATATAGAAATTTAAAAAATGATGAGTTATCAATTTTTCAATTGTTGGTACTTATAAGTAATGAGCCAAGTATTATCCAAAAATAATTAACATAGGGTGGGGCGGATCCACCACGGGCCTAGGAACCCCTAAAGTTTAAAGGGGCAATTGTAGGAATGACTAAAATTAATAACGCGTTTTAAAAAATGTCCAAACCTATGAAATATTGTAATAATGGCTAATTGATTTTTTCCATTAAATTCTAAAATATTTTGTAGACAAAAATAGTCTTGTAACCAATTAAGTATATACGCATCATTTTAGGGAATCAATTCTATCTAATCAAATGAATGAAATTTAAATAATTAACTTAAATCTAATTTAAAATTGATAATCATAATTTGAGAGTGGATTTAAGAAAAAATTATTAAAAATGTGTTGGGGTAGATTTTGAAATTTACCCCTCTAAAATTCCAAAATAATGGGATAAATAAGATTAATACTAGGTAAATGATAAAATTTACTTCTCACCTTTGACTTGAGTTAGACAATTTAGGGTTTTAGGAGTCCCACCTTCTTCCCACCTTTTGGTCTCATGCAACTTCATGCGCCCCACAGCCATCGTCTTCCTCACGAAGCAGATCCGCAAGCCGCCATCCCGCCACTCACCTTCAAGGCCACCATCTCGTCTTTCTGCTCACCTCACAAAGCAGATCCGTGCGCCGCTCACCTTCACGCCACCGTCCACGAACTAAAACTAGACCCGTCGCCGCCGCACCCAACCGCTGCCACCCTCCCCGTTGGCCGCAACACGTACCATATCTGCTTGATGCACCACGTCCCAAACTAGATCTACCATCCCACCGCACGACCAGATTCGCCCAAGGCCGATACGATCTGCCGACTGCCCAAGAGCAGATCCACCTACTGCCGCTTTGATATGTTTCCGATATGTCGTCCAACTTCCATCTTCTAGCAACTATTCAAGGAAGGTAAGACCCTTTATTCAGATTTTGCGTATTTTAGGGGTATTTAAAATGATATTTTTGGTTTTCCTATATTTTAGGGTATTTAAAAAAATACAAGTGTGGGACCGACATGTGTCTTTTGTTTATAATTAGATCTGAGAACTATATATCTACAACTGCAACAGACTTACTATATTTGTATAGCTTAAATTCTAAATAGAATCTATAGATATGGTAAAAGTTAGAGGAGGAACATCTCAACAATGACTAACAGGACGTTCAAAGGAATCGTGCAAAATCAACTTAGAAAGTGAAAAAGATGTATAGATGCAGTAGTTTATATATTTCTTGTTTGTTAATTTTTATAGTAATATTTACAAATTAGATTCACTGAGCTAACTGTACTCGTATATTTCAGGAAAAGGAAAAGGTCTCAAGATAGTTGAGGAAGAACGTGTTAGTGAGGTAATTATTGGAATATACATGTATTGACATTCTACTTATGATATTTGAGTTGTATAGTTGTATATACATGTATTGACTTTCGTATTTTGTTAATTCTTGAATTGGTATATACATGTATTGACATAATTGAGTTTCATGGTGATATATACATGTATTGAATTATAATTTTGATTTTTCTTTAATTGGTATATACGTTTATTGACCTTTTAATTTTGATAAATTTTCTAATGTTTTAAAGGATGATACAAAATCTAATGAAGAGAATGAAAGAGTGAATAATGAATTCACCGATGAACATAAGAAAAATAACTCATTGTCAAAAGAAGTTTAAGAAACTGAATATGATGACGATACACGCCCAAAGACTACAAATTTAAGAGGCATCACCTATTTTCCTAATCTTTTTGATTTATGGGTTGTTAGTTTTTGATTTTTTAATTTACTTTTGTTGTAGATGATTTATTAAATGATAAAGAAATAAGAAAACAAGAATACAAATAACCTGTGACAGCATATACTCCTTAGTGGTTAGGTATATATACTACTTGATGCAAATATGTATATATACATTAAGAAGATACAGTAGAACAATTGCAGAACGATGAGATGAGAGATGAATCATTATCATTTAAATTAATTAAAATACAAAACAAAGTAATTAAAATAATTAACTTGAAATCCTTGAAGGTAGGAAAATCATTTTGAATTCAAAACAAAGTTTGTTGAGTGATTGAATATAAGAAAAAGCCAAAAAGATATAGAAAATGGTATTGTTGGAAAACTACGTGCTTTTGTAAAACTCCTAAAATACCCTTTAGCCATTTGTGCAAAATTTAAAACTAATAGACCTTTTTTAAATTTAAAACTAATAGACCTTTTTTAAAACGGGTGGCAAAATTTAGCCATCCACTCAAATTTCCCAAGTTTAAAATATATCAATACAGAACAAGTAGTTACTAAAAAGTTTCCTTGGAACAGTGGAACGCGCGWCCCAGGCCCCTAGACATCCCGAGATCGACTCCTATTTGAAACCTTTTTTAAAAGTGAAATATATATAGATATATATATGTTGGTGGGTTATTCAACCATAATTTTATAAATGTAATTTTCTTTTTAAACACTTTTAAATAGTGCAATGCACGCTATTTTGAACCTAAAAACAATTATTTTCAATTTATACATGTACATTGATCATCTCTCAAAGTCTAACTGTTGAGTATAATTTGTACTTAAAAAAAAATACACCTACTTTTGAGTATAATTTAAGACTTATTTTTACTTTTTGCCGTTATATATAGCTAATATTTTTCATTAAATTATTGTACCAATATCTCTTTTCTAAACTATAAATCATCAAATTTTCAAGATTAGAACTTTCTTTTGATTTTTAATTTGAATTTTTCAAAGCCTATAAGTCGCCAAAACTCTTCAAAATCTCTTTTTTTAAAATAATTTTTTAATTTTATAAAAAAATCTTTATTTTTTTATTTAAGGTAAATAATAAAGACTTCAATATCTCGTAGATTTAGAAAGTAGGTCATTTAAAAAATAAAATAAAAATAAACCATTTAAATCTATCAATGTGAAAAATAATAATTAACTTTTTAATATTTCATTCTCTTTCTTCTAAACTAATATAAAACTTTTTAATAATACTTCTATTTAAAAAAAGTATTATTAAATTATAAATTTAATCTATAAGCTTTAAGAGGGGTATCTAATAAGTTCTCAAACTTTAAAAAAAAATGTTTAATAGGTYCTCGTACTTTCAATTTTAAATTTTTTAATATATCATTGACCTATTGGACTAATTTTTTAAGGTTCAAGAGAAATCAAAACAAAATTGAAAGTTTAGAGACCTATTTGACTTCTTTCAAGTATATGAACAAATTAAACACAAATTGAAAGTTAAAGGACAGATTTGTAATATATGCAACTTAATATCGAAACTTAATATATATATATATATATATATATATGTTTGAAATTATCTTTGTACTAAGTTAAGCCCCCAACATAATTAAAATTCTGGATCGGCCACGGAACATAGTAACTCCAACAAAGAAAAGGAAAAGGAAAAAAAATTGCACTTGTTTTCGAGGGTGAGAAAGATGTACTAGAAACGTCAAAAATGTTGGAAAATTAACGGTATAATTTCCCCTTCCACAGAAATATCCAAACACAACAAAAAATATCCAAATAGAAAGAAAATTGTAAAAGAACTAGAATAACGAAACAACAAATTATATTGGTTTACCACTATGGGCTACGTCTAGTCTTCCACTCAGATGTGGGTAATTCATTAATAATTGTTTAAGGATTGGAATACAAAACTTTCCCCAAAAATATCCCCTAGAGGTCCCAAAAAATTACCCTAACTTCTAAGTATTATAACATACTATACTTAGGTATAGGAATGAAAAACACTCACTAAACCCACGGGATATAGAATCCTTTTCAACACTACCCACAACCAGTCAAGTCTCTTTTATTTAGATTCTGTACAAATGAAACCTTAACATAAGGCTCTATTTATTAGATGCCAAATATCCTAATTCTTATTGGAAAACAATATTGTAATCTTTATAAGACGATAATATCCTACCCTTTAAGAATTGGTAATAGTGTTGAAAATCTTTTTCTTCATAGGACATGAGTTTTCTATTTTGGCTCCATAATCCTAACAATCTCCCACTTGGAGACAAAACATCGATCTTGCCTCCCACTGCATCAAAAGTGTCTTACACCATCTTGACGCCCTCTATCAAGGCACAGTTCTGACTGCTCTATCAATGAACTGATCCACACTGCTCGCCTCGACCCAAGCTTTGTCTGTGATTGTCTCAAGATTGAGCAATCCTACATGGTATTGGCTCCCAGACGCTAGAGACACAACCACGTGCTCCCACTCGATCTAAGTGGTCCCCGTTGCTTCCTTTCTCGATCAAACCCAACGAACCTCTGAAGGAAAATTTCCTTGATGACTTGGCACTCCCACCCAAGTCTGTTGCCTTTCTAGAGACATTACCCTTGACTTCAATACCCATTGTAATCTTTAACCTTGATGCACTCTCTCGCCTATGTGACCTCATCAGCTCGTTATTTCGTCTGATAACTGGGACTTGAAACCGACAACCTGTTGGACAACTCTCTGAGTTGTTCCCCTTACCCTTTCCTCTACTTCCCAGATATTATACTTGAACTGGTGGCAGATTCTTCTAATCTGTCCTGGTTGTCAATGCTATTGATTCTTTCAAGTCTCGTCCTAAACCATGTGCAGCTACTCTGTGCATCATTTGTCTATCAGATTCCCTGGCAACCTCAAACTTAGACACATAAATAGAAGATCACTTGTGGCCTGTTGTCACCATCCTAGATTCCCTCTTGAGCTTCCAACAACCCTTAACAAACTCACTACTGTAGCCATCGTCGTCTAGTTTTCCTATGGATAACAAATTAAATATGAAGCTAGGAATATTTCTGACCCCTTGTAGCACCAACTCGGCCCCTTCACTTGTCTTCAAACAAACATCTCCAATTCCTCTCACCTTGGAGATACTTTAATTCTTCATCTTCACTGAGCCATAATCACCTGCAATAAAATATGAGAACCAACGTTTGTCTGAAGCAAGATCTGTTGATGCTGCAGTGTTCACTACCCACTGGTCTATAGATATATTCCTCTGAACACAAGCCAGAAACTCTTTAATCTGTTCATCTTCTGTTACAACGTTTGTAAAATTGTTCCCCTTCTCAAAATCTTCTTTGAACTTTCTACAAAAACGTTTCACGTGTCCCTTCTTATGGCAGTAATAATACTCCACTACCCCTACTATATCTCTACTGCTGCTTCCTATTGTAATTCATCTTTGTCTTTCCTTTGTTCTGGTGTACCAAAGCTGATTCAACCTCGTTCTCTGCCCCTGAAGTAGATGCACACATTTTCTCTAATTTTCTTCGGGCTTCCTCAGATAAGGCACATCACAAATAGCTGAAAATTTCAAGCTATTGTCCCCTAGCGAATTCGACACCGCGGTCTTCATCGTCTCCCAACTGTCAGGCAAAGATGTCAACAGCCTTATAGCCTTCACCTCCTCATCAATCTTGACACACATCCCTTCTAATTTGTTCAAGATATCGGTGAGCTCATTAATACGAGAATTCACCTAGGTTTCCTCCTCCATGTAGATATTAAAATACTTCTGAAGTACTTTTGTATTGACAGAAGGTTTTTCATACTTGTCTCGCAAGTCCTTTAATAACTCTTTTCCAATCGTCTCTTTCACCACGAGACTGCAAACATTCATCGACAAAGACATTCTGATGTTCGCAATTGTCTGCTCATCAGAGTTTTGGCTCCATAATCCCAACAAAAAATGCAAACTAAGATCATGACGACTAAGTCAATCAGAGTTTTTACTACCAATCTTATCAGATTTACTTTCTTTCCTTTTCTTTTTCTCCCCCATGAACTCCCATATAAAGGACTTATTTTCTATTGCATCCAAAGGAAATGAAAGCAAACAAGCTTCTGGAATCCATGTCTCAAACAAATAAAACTGATCTGCATAACAGTAAAAAGTTACAGAACTTGGCATATGCACGAGAGTCAGTACAAATACGTAATTTATCATTTATCTGTTGATATATATGGAATTAATTGGGTAGTTCCGAACTACGTTATTTGTAAGTTAAAATACTCTTTTGGTTCAGTACTTTCAATTATTTTTAGTCCCTGTATTTTGAAAATGTTCATTTGAGTCTCTGGCTTTGACGTGATATGGTAAATTTAATTCTTAATTTCCAAACAAGCGGCTAAATTAAATCCTTAAAAATCAGGTGGGACGATCGTCTCCTTGTTTTTTCGTTTCTTCTTGCGGCATCGGATTATGGTTTCTTCATGGCTGGGTTGCCTTCAGAGTTCGCGTGGGGTTTTCAGAAGTACCATTCAAATGGCTCAAGTTAAATCTCCATACTACAAACCAGAAACAGAGCCAGAAAAAATACCTCTGAAAAACTAATCTCAAATCGAGGCTAAATTCCTTGCCAGATGGTATCGAAGTTCGACTTATCAAAGTTGAAGGTCGTTGTATTATCAAACATAGCGCAACTTGTTCCACAACGATAAATCGTCGAACATATTGCGAGCGTGAGTAGAATCGCAATGAATTCGGTAAGAGTCTTCATGTGGATGACTGATCCTCACACATCAGAAACATAATTATAGGTAATGAGGAGAAAAAATCTGAAAGTTTAAGGTGGAGAAGAAAGAGGAGGTTACTCAGAAAGAAGTACCTTAGGGATTTAATCTAACCCTTAGCTTATTTGACGAATAAAATTATACTTAATGTGTACTCACGCTGACAAAAATGCAATCTTTTACTCTATTTAACAGTAGCTTAACAGTCTGAACTAAAATGAACCCTCCTTAAAAGGAGTATTTTAATATATCATTTATTAGCTTATATAGATGAAATTTTATACTCTTATGATTTAGCTTGAGTATATATGTTTGTCTATCTCGTGTTTTCTATTTGCGACTTCTTTGCTAAATCCACTATTTTTTTTTCCTTGAAATTTCTCAAAGCATTACGCTCCCACTTTTAGGGAAACAACTTTTTTGTCTTGTTAGACGAGCATGTAGTAATTGTCTAGTTGTGAAAAAAATTATGAATTATGTTATACCACAATACCATACTCTCTTTGTTAATATAATGATTCTGTTTATAAACTCACTTTATTTTTAATACAATGCTAACATTTCTTAATATTTATGAACTCACTTTATTTTTAATACAATGCTAACATGGTAAACTGTAAATGAAAAAAGTACCCATACTCCCGTAGTATCAGAAATTTTCCCACCGATTGTTATCATTGTAAACGTACACCGATAGTTGTCACTTGTAACGTACTAAAGTCGTAGTTTATGTTTCCCATTTCCAATTATCTTATGATTATGAGTATCGAGCAAACTCACTATACAAACTTGCTCCATAAACTAAGAATCTTCAAGCAAATACACCATTTTAGTATACCTTTACACAAAATTTTTCACCAAAACTTCCCCCAAATTCACCTAATTGGAACTATTTAATAACATATAAAGTGAATGGTAATTTCCATTTATTATCACTATCAATGCAACAAAAATGGTGAATATATTAGAATTGATATTATCGAATACTAGAGAAACTAACAAAGGTACATGAACCAACTTATGAAAAATTTAAAATTGCATCAACAATGGTTACACTGAGGAAGCAGAGACTGTTGTTGAAGCCCGAAGTACTTGCTGCAGCATCCGTGCTGCAAGACGCTGAGTAATCCCGGTGAAAATGCGGCCGCCAAGACTGCGAGCCTCAGGCTGTTGAAGCACCTGTTTGTGCAAGATATAAAACGAGCTAAGAGGCGCAGACCCTTCAAATTAGATAACGTATTTGTGTCCAACATATGGACACTACGACACTTATTAGACATGTTTCAATCACTTGTTAGTCCAATATAAGAGTGTCATAAACTAGTGGTACATATTTCTGACACTTGTTAAGCATATCCAAACACTTGTTAAGCATGATAAATAGGCATATATAGTAATATAGGATAAAATAATAAAATTTGAGATCAAATACATCAAACTCATTTCTTTAGGCATATAAATTTGACTCTAAATTTTCTTCACGATATATATTTTAAAAATAAAATGGACCGAAATACATCAAACTCATTTCTTTAAGAAAGTATGCCAATTCGTACCTGCAATACGGGTTGCAAAAGAGTAGGATCAAAATTTTCAGAAGATTGGAGAAGTGTCCATATCCTCAGTACCTGATCCCGTAGCTCTACCATGCTTTCTTGTTCTGCATTGCTTATCCCAAGAGTTCGAGAACTATCGTCTCTAAATATTAGAAGTCTCATAAAATCAGGGATAGAATTATATGTATCATTGACCGTCCCTAAAACAAAAGCTTCGGTCACACGAATAGCTTCCTTAATAGCTAAAACTCGGAGACCCTCGCCATCAGGACCCAACAAAAGCTTCAGCACAGGCTGTAGGGCATCTTTTACAGAGAAGTCTCTATCTTTTCTTCCCTGAAGCAACAGGTTTTCAAGTCTACTCCACCTGTAATGGGCAGACGACAAGACAAAAACGTGTTTCAGGTGAGCATTCAATAGGATAAATACATTATTGCTGTTCTATTGGGAAAAAACATCGGGTGTTGTATAGATTGTGAAAGAAAATGAGGTATAAATTGTTAACTGGCACATGCCTAAACTTCCCATCCTTAAAAAGCAACTCGATAAGAGCGTCTCTCAGATAAGGATTTGGATCTGTCAGAAGCCTTTTAGCAAAATATGGATATGAAGCAGCCAGAACTTTGAAATTTGGATCTGCATACAGTGCTAAGCCTTCCAGTACGGTAAGCGATCTCAAAATTAATGCATAGTATGCCGGGACTGAAAAAAATATATATAAATTTAGAAATAATGTGGAAAAATATATACCACCTACAGCTTCCCATTGAAAACAATAAACTATCGACGATTGAGTCTATTCTTCTAAGAGCGAAAAAGAAAAAAGAATTTTCTACATGAACAAGTCTATTTTCTGCTTTACTAAGTAATATACATCTAATAATTGTTAAAAAGAAACGTTGGCCTAGTAGCAATTTCTATTTTCTGCTTTACTAAGTAATATACATCTAATAATTGTTAAAAAGAAACGTTGACCTAGTCGCGCTTTAATTAATCTAAAAAACCCAAAGAACGTTTCCTAATTAAGCTACAAGGTTTTAGAACATTAAAATTTGAAGGGAGGTGGACCAACTCACCATTGAATGGATATTGATAAAATACTGCACCCAAACCATCTACTATTGTTTTGAAGTTTAGTTCACTCACAGTTGCATTAAGTGTGTCGTCAAAGAAATTCCTAAGTACGGGCACAATTGGAGAAACATCAGTATCAGGTGACAAGAAGTCTAATGCATAATAATCACGAGCCATAGCTTCATAATCCCGATTCACCATGTGAACAACATGTCCAATTATTGCACATCTTGCTTCTTCAGGAGTCTCACTCATCATTCCAAAATCTAGGAAGGCAAGCTTTCCCTCTGATGTCGCTAGCAGATTACCGGGATGAGGATCTGCATGAAAATATCCATACTCAAGTAACTGTCTGAGGCTGCACTGTATGCCAGTATTTACCAGATCCAAAACCTTCAGCCCTTGACTCTCAATAGCTTCCTGCTCGTTTAATTTCACACCATCAACCCACTCCATTGTCAAGACTTTACCACTTGTATAATCCCAGAATATGTCTGGGACAAGGACATCTTCCTTGTCAGCATATAATTTTTTAAACTTCCTAGCATTCTGTCCTTCCTGCATGGGTCCATAAAATTAAAATTTAGAGCCCCAAAAGATATCTACATATTTGTGATGAAACTTTGGGAATAGAAAGAGGGAATAATAAGGAAACCTAACCTGTACATAGTTAAGCTCTTGATAAACTCTGCGTGCAAATTCATCTATAAGGGCAACGACATCACTCGAGATGAAGTCAACATATTTATTTATGAGAAATCCTAAGCTCCTTATCAGGTAGAAATCAAGTCCAATAGCTTCTTCGATGTTAGGGCGCTGCACCTTTACAGCAACCACTTGACCAGATCGCTTGAGTTTGCCTTTGTAAACTTGACCCAAGCTTGCAGCTGCAATGGGTGATGGGGATAATGATGAGAAAATGGAATCAAGCGACAGTGCCAGCTCCTTCTCAATGCACAGAAATGCTTCTGCATCTGGGAAGGTTGGTAGGTCATCCTGTTCAGATACAGAAGCAGTTAACGCCAAAGGCGATATAACCATCTAAGCTCCATATATAGTTAAATTTTACCTACAAAAATACAGTGAGTTTAAGGCCTTATCAAGAATGGGATTGAACCACTTTGGGAATGGGATTGAACCACTTTGGGAGCTTTTAGAAAACAATCACTTGAAGTTGGGAGACAGATTTTCAGGGATGTCAAAAGCAAACTTGGAAGAGGTGATGCTAATAGACTAGTTATAGAACTAACACAAGGCAACCCAGAAAATCAAATTTTAAAATAACATCTTAGGCTAAGTTCCTAGAATGACAATTCACAACTTTTCCTAAATAGAGTTTCCATAATAAAATGATCAAAGGGTTGCCCCAAGGGCAGTTCAGTTGACAAGGTTCGGGGTCTCTTAGTCATACTTTAACCTTCGGGCCTTGGGAGAGCACGGGTGCCCAGGGGAGCAAAACTCCAACTCCCACTTATTGAAAATAATAATGAAATAAAATAAAATTATCAAGGGTCATGGCGAGGACATCTATTATTCTTGACAATAAGAATCGTAAGTTAGAAAGTTAGAACTAACTAAATTTGACTATACCATGTTAATTCTTTAATATGCTATTTCTTTCCATCTCTGTACTCAGAAATTGAACAAGTCGTATTATACACTCAAATGGAAGCAAGGGGAGAGGAAATGGGGATAAGGACAACACACTTGAAGTTGAGAAAGCTCCTCAAGGTACTCGGGGGGGCAGATGTCTGGCCTGGTGGACAATCCCTGCCCTAATTTCACGAAAGTAGGGCCCAATCGAGTAAAAATCCCTCGCAATTCAGAAGCTCGCCGGCTTTTATTCTCATCAAACGCCCCACTGTTCTTGTCCAACCACAATTTGATGCCAAACGAACCAAGCGCAACCAAAATCCGCAGAGCCCTCCGCAGAACCTGTAAATCATCGTCGAGGACCTAAGCTCAAAATTAGGTCAACCAATCCACAGAATCCGCATAGAAGTTAGAACAAAACCTCGA
>NW_019104696.1:202595-212626 GCF_001995035.1 Momordica charantia
CGCAGCAGCACATCTGGCGACCCGAGCAGAATCGGCGCGTTTCTTTCCTCCACGAATTCCGGCGGCCCGGGCAAATCTTTGACGCTCCTCGACTGGTGAACATAAATCCATAGGTAAGCAGTGAGTAAAATTTCTAATAATGTAGTTCTAGATCCGAGGATGGCTACTATTTTATCTGGATTGTTTGTGATTTCAGTGGCGGATTTTTGTGATTTGAGCTTTAAGTTTTGAAATTTTTAAGTACTTCAGTATGCTGTGAAACTGAGTATTTGACTATTTGTAGATATGGGGTTATGTGAGTATATGGGTTGTTTGTGGTTCTGATGCTTATGTGTATTTGAGTTTTTATGAGATTTTGGTTATATAGGTACTGTTTTCATATTTATGGCCTGCTGAAAAAATGACTAATTTGGGATGTTTTACATGTTATCATGGGCTGAAAATTGAGTAATTTGGGGATGTTTTACATGTTACATTCGCTAAAAAATGAGGATTTTAGGGCTGTTTTTTACTGTATTGTTTTGCTGAAAATTGGTAGATTAGGTTCAAGTTGTTTCATTCTTTCTAGTTATGAGTCTTAAAATTTAATGTGAATTCATCGATTGCATATGCTTTGAATTTATATTTCTAAAACAATTGAAGGCTGTGTAATGAAAATCCTTAAATCCTTAAAGACTTTCGTCCCTGCATGAAAATCCTTAAATCTTCCTCGATTTTTGTTAGCAAGAAAAATGAAATAAAGTTCTAAAAATAAAGTTAGAAAACATTTTAAAAGAAAGAATAAAAATTTAAAATAAGTTTTAATAAGGATAATCAAAAGAAATAATTTTTGAAATACAAAGCTTTAACACCTTCGAAAAGAAGTAAAAAGCTTTCAAAAGAAAAACAAGTTTTCAAATCTACATTCATTTTAAGAAAAAAGAGTTCAAATTAATAAACAAACAAAAATAAATTCTTTCGAAAACTTTGATGACGGAGACTGGAAACAAGTCTCCGAGGTGATCAAATTTTCTAATGATCTTCCATAGCTATTGATTCATATTTTTTGTAATAAAGTGTTAATTAATAAAAAATTGGATATTTAAAAATAAAACAAAAATTATTTTTCCTTTTGTTGGTTGCTAATACCTTCCCTCCACTCAAACCACTCCCGAACCATAAATCTATTTTCGTAGACCATTTTGTTTAGGTGACTAACAACACTCATAGTTAATTGGTGGCGACCTCAAACCTCTTCTTTTGAAAGAGGCCCTTTAGGAGATGACGTCGGCTGCACCTTGTCACGATGACATTGCGACACCTTTTGAAATATTATTATTTTGTTGTTTATATTTTCAATGATTGAAGTATTGTTGCTATAGAACTCTGAACTCTATAAATTTTGAAATATTTTTGGTAAGTTTTAAATTTTATGACTAAAAAATGATGTGTCCTTTGAGAATATTTTCAATGGGAACATAGTTTTTTGAATATGTAGATTTTTCTTTCTGTCTTATGGAAGCTAGAACCACAGTTAAATTTTACAAATAGAATGGCTAATTAGACATTTATGTTTAGATGTCAAGTGAAATGAGCATCGTACTTGTAAATTTTTCTGTGATGGAAGTGAGTCAACGATCTTGAGTTTGAAGCAAGATTTGATGAAAGTAAGAGGATGTAAAAGTTAAGAATTCTCTCATTTCTTTTAAGCTAAAGATTCCAAATTAGTGCTTTTGAAATTCTGATATAAAACAACTTGATTAACTTTGTGACTGAAGCAAAGGCTGGACGGAACTTGGTGAAGGAATTTCTTGAGATTTATTGGTGATTGAATCTTTTGTGAAATTTGTTTTAGGTTATTCGTTTTCTTTCAGGCATGTTTAATATGTTTCTTCTTTTCAAAATCCTTTTTATGTTTTGTCATATCTTTATTCAATTTTCAGCATGTCTCTTGGAACTTTTTTTCTTCTTCATAGGAAACCTCACTGATTTGAAGTCTTCTTTAATCTTCATCTATCGTTTGTGCTCTAAGTCTAGTCTTCTTTTATTTTTTCTTTGGTCTTTTGTTCAGGAAAGATTAAATACTTGATTTATTTCAGAAGAGAGGACCTTTTGGCCTATCTCACATGAATTGGTTATTCTTCTCTTTCTTTATGATGGTTGCTAAATGTTTCTTCCCGCTTAAGATTCTGTTTGTATTTCTATTTCCAATTCACCACAGAAATCAGGGCTTTCAGTTTGGTGGTTATTTTTGTGTGCTTTCTATTTTTTTCGTTTGTCTTGCCTATTTCATGGAAATGGGGACTGATTTCATTCTTCAGTAGCTGGAAGTGAGAGTGATTAGTCGGGATTCTGGATTATATGATTGCAAATTAGTGTGATTTTTTTAGATTGAACTTTGTCACTTTGTGGTTTTGTTGGGTAACTTTAGTGCGTATGGAAATGTTAAATGCTGGGTAGGTAACAACTTTAGGCATGATAAATTTATTTGTCTGAAATAAGCATTAGGAAACTTGATGCCTCTACTCTTACACAACAGTAGATAGAATCTGTTTTCTACATTTTAATTCTTCTCTATACCTTTTTCTTTCTGACGGGATAAATGGGTTATTTTATTCCTGCTTTGGTCTTTGACAAGCAGAAACATTTCAAGAGAGAATGGCAGGCAAAGCTGCCAAAGCTATGGCAAAGGCCATCGGCGAGTATCAGTATCCATGGCAGGAGAAGTTGGCCAAATACAAAAATGAGCTATCCAAAGGCATCTGGGGTTACTGGGAACTAGGCGCATGGAAGCCACTGGGCATAAGCGCACGTCACCGAGCCAGACTTCGCAAGGAAGTACTTGTTGCTGGGCAAGATTGGCCATTTGATCCCGAGAGGAAAGAGATGAGAACCAAGAGGAAGGGGCACAAATGTGATCGAATAGCTGCCGAAAAACGAGAAAACACTGCTAGATTGATGGAGAAGATGCCAGACATGTTGCTTGAATACAAAAAGCGCAGGTGGGAGAAGAAGATGAAGGAAGAANTTTGCCTTTTAGCACATCAATGAGTTGTAAAAGAAAATAAATGTCTGCATCATATTTTCACCTTTTTTTTCTTATTTTGTGTGTAAGAAAAAATTCCATTCATGTATGAAATTACAAAAAGCCCGTCGGAGGGTTACATAAGATACTTCCAATTAGTCAAGAGGGAATGTAGCTACTACAGTGATGAAAAATAGGGGAGCTTTTACATCAAGTGACAACTTTATAAACTATAGCATCAAAAAAACGCTCAAAAGATTGTGGCTTGTCGTTGAAGGTCATTGATTTCTTTCACCCATGTAGTCCAGAGAAAAGCACGAATAAAATTCGTCCAAAGCTTTTCTTTTTCATTTTTGAAAGAGTGCCCGACAAGAGTGGCCTCAAGAAGAAGTTGGGGGTCATTAGACAAGGCTGTGGACCAACCGAAAGCGTTGAGGACGGTCCTCCAAAAATCAGTAGCAAAAGTGCAAGCTGGCCTTGCAGATAATGCACCACTGAGGAGAATTTACTTTGTAGTCCTTATTCATCTAGGATTTTAGATTTTTTGTTATCCTTTACATCAAATTGATGTTTGTATTGAGACAAGGAAAAGATTACACAATGAGGAAGAATTATGTAATGAGGAAGAACTCCCCTAGTTTCTCAATTCATAGCTTGGAATATTTACCCCAATGTTTGTCTAATCTGGACTCCACCAACTCTCTCCCGGGGCGGATCCACATTGGGACCAAGGGCATGTGGAATTAGATAAATAATATATAGATGTATTGTGTGCAACGTACCTAAAGAAATGTCTAAATATATATATTGAAGGCCACCAAAACAACTGGATGGCTTGAATTTTCTTTTTATAATATTGTCAATGAAAATGAATAAACAAAGTCTCCAGCAACGGAAATGGATTTTATTTAGAGCGTCTGGGCAGAACTATCAAGATTTTTTTTAGAGGAAAAAGAAATAGACTGTCCAAAATAAATCTAAATGATTTTTTCCTAAAATTTTACTATTTCCTTTGTATTTGAGATCTTGTTATACGGTGAAAAATTTAAAAAAAATCATAATAATATATCTAGTGATTGGAAATTTGTAACTTGAAAGTGGATTATGTCACTGTATAAGAAACTCGTATACCCATTATTCCTTCCCGTTTTAGTGGTAATTTGTAACCAACTTTATGTTACTATTCATTTTAGAATGAAATGATTCTTTTTTGATACTTGAAATTGAAATAAACTCTAGGTTGTGATGTTACTTCAAGTTGTATTTTTTTTTATTGGTGCAATGACAATCATTAGTAAGGTGTGTAGCTGAATTATAGTGTTGAAAAGAATAGAAATTTCTTTAAGGATGAGCTCGACTACGCACATAAGCCTTTAGCTTACTTAAGTATCTTTCAAATGGGTACATCCACCTATATTGAATTGGTCCAGAAATTCTAACTTCATTTGGCAAATGAACTAATATATGTAACATTACGTCAAAAAATGATGGTGGGAACATCAATTCCATTTTGCAAAGAATTCTTATAATTTCATCCTCAATAATATCTATATCATCCACTTTAACAACTTTTGAGCACAAAATCGTAAAAAAATTGCTCAAGTCAATCAATACGTCTCGTACTTCATTCTTCATCCATCCTTGTAATGCGTATGGGAGCAAATATTCCATAATGACATGATAGTCCTGACTGTTAAGACCAAACGATAATAGAAGAGAATCCATCTAGAAGTTTTAGTGTGTTGAAGTACTCACAAAATGCATTTTTCTCATCTAAAGATAATGTACAACCTGAAGCTGGGCAGGTACAATTTGTTTTCATGTTGTATTGGATGCAATTTTTTTTCTTATTTCCATTTGTTGGAGATCAAGACGAGACTTCAAATTATCTTTTGTCCTCCCTTTAATATTCAATAGTGTTCCAATCACATTTTCACATACATTTCTTTCAATTTGCATGACATCTAAATTATGTCGCAGCATTAGAGTGCCCCAATAAGGTAACTTAAAGAATAAACTTTTCTTCAACCAGTTTTTAGCATGTTTCCTCTTTTTCACGCTATTGCCAAATGTATGTTTTTCAAATCGATTCACTTGTTCAAGTATATCACTTCCAGACAAATTCTTAGGAGGCAATTCTTCTCCAATATGCCCATCAAACAACTCTTGTTGTAGTCTCCATTCATGGTTTAAAGGTAAAAAACGACAATGACCCATGTAGTATATTTTCCCACTATTTTTCAAATAAAGTGATAAAGTATCAAAATTATATGTACGACAAGCTAGGGTACCTTTTGTATTCCAACCAGATAAGTTTCCATATGCTGGAAAATCATTAATGGTTTATAATAATGCAGCATGCACTGTAAAATTTTGCTTTAGTGAAGCATCGTAAGTTTCAATCCCAACCTCCCATAACCCCTTTAACTCATCGACTAATGGTTATAAAAAGATATCAATGCCATTACGAGCACCTTTAGGTCTAGGAATGAGTAATGATAGCATGAAATAAGGCTCTTTCATACCCATCCATGGTGGCAAATTATATGGAATGAGAATGACGGGCCATACGCTATGAGAGAAACTTTCCAAATGAATTAATTTCATCACTGGCCAAACCAAGTCGAACATTCCGAGGCTCTGAAGCAAATAAACTATATGATTCATCAAGTATTTTCCAAGCAATGGAGTCAGCAGGATGCTTAAGAACTCCATCATCTACTCGTCCATTAAAATGCCATGTCATATTTGATGCTGTCTTTCTTGACATATAGAATCTTTTTAATCTTGGAGTTAGAGGAAAATATCGCAAAACCTTCCGTGGAACATTTTTCTTGTTTTTTAATAAGAATTGTTGAACCTTATTCTTTTTAGAGGTTTTGTCTAGCTTCTATCTAGATTCTCCACAAACATAACATTTATATGCCTTAGCATTTTACTTCCAATATAGCACACAATTATTCAAGCATGCATATATCTTAGAGTACTTAATTCCTAGGTCTCAAGTGATCTTTCTTGTCTCATAGTAATTATTAGGTAGATTAGTGCCTTCTGGGAATACATCTTTTAATAATTTGAGTAATAAAGTAAATGATTTATTACTCCAATTGCCAAGACACTTGAGGTGAAACAAGTTCATGATAAAAGACAAACTTAGAATATCTCTTACACCCAGGATAAAGTTAATTTTATGTATCATTTAACGATCTATAAAACTTAGAAGCTTCCTCGTTTGGTTCATCATTATAACCATGTTTACTTGATTTTCCTTTATCAGTCCAATTATTGGTGTCAAAAACACCAAAATGATCCTGTAGTATTTCAAAAATATCTTCATCATCAGAGTCATTATCATTTTCTCCTAATCCATATGATAAACTTTGTTCACCATGCATTGTCCATCGAGTGTAATTTGGAACTATCCCAAACATTAACAAATCTGCTTCAACATCATCTTATGGAAAAGTAAAAAGAGAAAACCAGATAAATTCACGACACTTGCAAGATAAATATGGTGCCTCCAATTGGCCCAATTTCATCTTAATAATTTCCTAAATTAAAACATGAATATCCCATTCCAATTCAATTAGACAAGGAGAAGCATTGTTTTAAATACCTTTTTTTTTAATAAGAAATTGTTTTATTCAGATACACATAAACATAAGGGAGTGCCTCTCTTTGTAAGATTGGTTCACCTCTCTTTGGAAGATTAAAGTTCCTAAGAAGATCAAGTTCTTTGGGTGGCAAGTCCTTCTTGGAAAAGTCAATACCTTGGATCGTATTCAGAAAATGTCGGCCTTTTGTTTGAATCCACAGTTGTGCGTTCTCTGTAAGAGTGCCTCAGAAGACCTCGATCATTTGTTGTGGACTTGTCAGTTTGCTTAGGATCTCTGTCATCGTTTCTTTATGTGTTTTGGGATGTCCTGGGTTCGTGCTAGGTATTGTAGGGCTATGATGGAGGAGGTGCTTTTATACTCGAATATTCGTGATAAGGGTCGTTTTTTGTGGCAGACTTGCTTTCTAGCTATTTTATAGGGTATTTGGCTGGAAAGGAATCATATAGATTGTTTAGGGGGTGGAAAATCTGTGGACTATTTGGGATATCGTTGGATTCAACACTTCGCTATGAGGCTCGGTTTCTAAGCCATTTTGTAATTATATACTAGGCCTTATTCTTTTGGATTGGAGTCATTTTCTTTAAGGGGCTTCTCTTTTAGGGCTATTTTTTTTTGTATGCCCTTATGAAGGCATTTTTGTAGCTTTATATATTTTTTCATTATCCTCAATAAAAGTGTTGTTTCTTATAAATAAAAAAATATGAACTTTTACAAATTCCACTAAAATATAAAAAGAAAAAAATATATGTCATATTTCTTTGATGTGGCATGAAATAATTATAAAACAAAAGACATTATGAATGTTTGAATCCTTAATGTAATAGACATTGGACTGCTCTTGATGCAGTTAAAGTATAAAGTGACACCACCACCCATTTTTTCTTTATTTAAAATTAAGCAAGAACAAAACAGTATTCTATAGGCTAGAGTTCGAAATTGACAATTGGCACTATTAACAAAATTTCTAAACAGTGAGCTAAAAGTTCCATTAATGTGCAACCATAAATAAACGGATCATGAAATCTATAGCTAATGGTGAAATGTGAAAAAATGTTCCAAAATTATAAACAGTTTATTAACATGACATGATAAAAGCTGCACGGTCACCTCTTGCCTAAATAAAGCTAGATGGTTATTTACGAATAAAGTTGAACTAACCAGTTAAGAACTGCGGTAACTTCACGAGTAGGATTATATGATAAAAGTAGTTTGGTGTACACAAAGTAGTAGAAAGCAATAAATTGCTTAGGCTTATTGATAAGATGTATCAGGAGATTCATTTGGAATACTCCACCTTGAGAGCAATAAATTGCTTGGACTTGTCAATAAGATGTATCAAGCATGAACTTTGCTTCTTCAACTCATCTTAAAAAAAAAAGGAAGCAAAACTTATTAACATAATATTGCAGGAAATGAGTTCATAGACTAGAACATTTTTTTATCCTTTTTTATTTGCACAACATACATGCAGATATAATAGATGGACTTGTAATCCTTTTAAATCTATAAAATTTGGTTATGTAAAAATAGATGCACAAGTCAAATTTTGCAGCGGTCTCAGTGACATCTTGCCTGATAACATATAATTTTAAAGTACCAAAAACAGATAAACCTCTTTATCAAGTACTCCTGAAAGGCAAGTAAATCTCTGAATTAAGTTATTATGAATTCACGTTGTTACAAACTGAGAATGAAGGTCAAAGTCTTTACAATGTTCCGTTTAAACTATAATACAAGTCTACCCAACAAGCCCATATCATTTAAATTAAACATCTCTAATTTCATTCACAAGCACAAGTCATGATCACAAAGCTGCAAATACCAAACTAGTTTATATCTGGATTATGGTAATACACTTATTTGACTCATAATGATTGAAACTGTTGGGAAAATTTACTCACCAATAATATTTTCCCCTTCCACAGTTCGTCAATGAAAACTAAGTCACACACAATACTAAGAAAAATAGGGAAAACACAGAAAACGACACAAGCAATTTATACTGGTTCTGTTGGGTGTGTTGTCTTAAACTCGTAGTTTGTATTTTGTAAAAACAAATGTATATTCAATAAAGTTTTATTCAATAAATTTGTTGTTGAATTCATAGCATTGCATTGTCCAAAATCCAATAAACTAAACATCCGAGATTATTTTAGTGTAAGCGGGACAGTATATGTACTGGGTATATATTTGATATATTGGGTATATATTTGATATACCCCTTATATACGAGGTATATATTTGATATACCCTCATATACAAGTGGATAATGTCCTGTGAATAACCTAAAGGGTCTATAGTATATGGATAAGGCTGGGTACCTTATCCTGGCAACACTATGGAGACGGCCCACTCTGTAAAGGTTACAGACGACTCGATCCTGAAGGGATGTGAATCCCGGAGCGGAAACGGATTTTCGTTGCTGATTTTCGGGATATAAAATCGAATTTCAAAGAATGAAAATACAAAGGAAACTTTACCTTTGAAGAACGTTTCTTCAACGAGTTTCCCTCGAACACCACCACTATGTCTTCCTCGCTATCCTCTTGGGTCTCGGGATCGTGCTGGTGGGAGCAATCCTTTGGAACGAGAGGGAGAGCTTGAGAGAGTTTTTCTTGATTGAGAGAAAACGATTGGCAGTACTTCTTCTGTGTTCTGTATTTTGCAAAACTGCAAAAACAAAACAGAAGCAGTGACGTGGGGTAACTAACCTCCCACTCCCCTGCAATTTTGCAGGGTAGTTTAATATTATTAATATTAATAATATATATATATATTTATATAATATATAATAATAATTAAAATATATATATATATAATAATTAATATACATATAAAATTAATTAATCAAATTAATTAATATAATTAATTATTAATCCAAATAATAATTAATAAATATATATATACATAAATAATTAACACTTAATTATTTACTATAAAATTAGAATCATATTCTAAAACATTTCTCTCGTATAACCTATAGTTTTAATGTACATCTTATGCACATTATTTTTAACCTATAGTTTTAATATGAATCTCATTCATATTAATTTTATTTGAATCTCATTCAAATAATATCTCTCATAATATATAGTTTTAATTTACAATTAACTATATATATTATAATGTATCAATATACATATAATCTCTTAAGTAATTTGAACAATTCAAATTCTTCCAAAAATTTGATCCTCGTTTTACCCGTTATGAGCTAGCAAGGGGACCTAATGGACCTACAGATCCGAAGCTCCAACGATGCAAGATTAATCGGTCAAACTCATTGACCGAGTTAATCTAGATTCGTTAACTACGGGTCATTCTACTAAAGACCCGCAGTTGTACTCTTCTCATTGCAGAATGTTTTCGTGTCCATGGATATACGACCATTAATGACGAGTCAATCCTTCATG